>JAQMYG010000005.1:3257178-3273323 GCA_030014215.1 Clariallabes teugelsi
TACCAACTTTAAAGAACTTTAAAACTTTAAAAACCAGAAAAACTTTTACAATTTCTAGCAAAAGTGCATCATAAGAACCTTGTTGTACAAACAAACAATCCAAAGAAAAACACACTTTCATGTAATTCACAAACAATTTCAAACATTTCATAAAGAATTAAAGTTAGCTGGGATTCTGACTGTAACGGAGCGGCTGGCACGGTCTCCAGATCTGAGGCCTATCGAGCTTTTGTGGGAGCTGCTTGACCGTACGGTACGGAGGAAGACTCCATCAAGCCGATCCATCTTGCGGGAGATGCTCCAGGATGCACAGGGGTGAAATCTCGTCAGATTATCTTGAACAATTGACAGCCAGGCTGTAATTTTTTTTTTTTTTTTTGAAGGCAAAGTTTGAAGAGCACATTAATCATTCCCATCAAAATCATTATTTCTAACTCTGACAAAGTCAGCATGTCTTGTTCTTTTGCTATATTTTCTATTCAGACTAACTTCATGTGTGGTTCCTTGGAAAACAATAAAATTTCTAAGTGATCCCAAACTTTTGAGCTGTAGTGTACGTGTATAGAGAGAATAAAAAGAATAAAAGAGCGAGGAACCATGGATGGATACCTACAACAGAGATGAAGCAGTTGTGTTTCATGGAAATAATGAAGCAGTGGTGTCGGCTGCTGAGAAATGATGTTAAAGATGGCTTTTTTTTTTTTTTTCTTGAGACATCGCTGATGTTACAGCCAAGCTCTTATTACTGTTAAAAAAAAGTTTTATCTACTGACATGCTTTGGTGGTCATTTCTTTTGGTTTGATGTGTAAAAGGTTCTTGTTAGCAGTGTTAACACCTCTGGGTTTCCCTGCAGGAACGTTCTGTTAGAGGACGGCCAATTTTAGATTCTTGGCTTTAGTTCCAGGAAACATCGTCTTACTCCAAGTCAAAGATCGGTCAAACACAAGGTTCACAGACTCCCACCCACTTTAAAAAAAAAAAAAAACAACACCACTTATCTACCAAGTGATTACTGAAGCTTATTTTATACTGAAGGTTTTCTGGCGTGTCAAAAGCCATCACGGGAGTCCATTTTGCTCGCGCTTCTAGTGGAACGACATGCTGCTTTCGGCTGCGGCAAGAAAAAGCCTGAAGTGTGAAATTGCGAGTGCAGCTGGTTTTTTAAAAAAAAATAACCACATTCTCGTTAATATCATATTCCCACAGCAAAGCAGAAGCAATACGAAATAACAAATTCAATCCCGACCTTCTCGGGCCAAGTAATGAAACGTCTTATGTGGTGTTTTTCACAGTCACGGTGCGATGGAAACACAAACTAGGATCAGCGTAGTTCTCAATCAGGAGAATTCAGGATGTTCCAGTCCCTCGGGACAGACCTTATAACATTCCGTCTCGGGCTCACACTTTATCTCACGACCCTCTCCGTGTTAATCTTGCTCTGCCGCCGCACCTCTCATCTTCCCTGCAGTCTAACATAAATTCGGTTCCCTGTTTGGCCGAGATGAGAAATGTACATGAATTATAGGTTCAGGTCTTCGTGTAATCAAAGATTCTGAGTACAAGTTTAAATTCAATGCTGAAATTAACTCTTAATGTTAAGACTTAAGGTAAGAAAGTAGTACGTGTACAAAAAAGTTCATAATTGGACGATCATCATCATCATCTTTAATCGTAATCTTGTACAGTGGATGTTTTCTACTAAAAGCGTGATGTCTTGATACGATCCGCTGTGATAAATACACTGTAATCAAAATGAATAACTTCAGTGGGAACAGTCTGATCTGATCCGGTCCGATCTGAAATGAATTTTCAAAAGGAACGTGGTGAGTCGTGTAAACCTTAGATAATCTTTCATTTCTTTCATTTTCTTTCATTTTTGTGAAGCTGCTTTGAGACAATAACCATTATTAAAATCGCTATATAAATAAAATTGATTCGAATTGAATTGAATAATCTGTTCAGTAGATATTTATTTGCCACTCTCTCTCTCGTTGGTTAAAATAAACATAGTCTAGGCGGTAACGTTAGGTGTCGTGATAAGTTTGAGTTTCCGAGACGGAAATTTTGCTTCCGTTCCTGATCAGTCCCCTTCTTTGTCTTTCGGCTGTTCCTAACTTCATGTCTTATCTCACTTCATCCATAAATCTCCTCTTCGGTCTTCCTCTTGACCACCTGTCTGGCCCCCCTCAGCATCCTTACCAATATCAATATCAGTCAACCCTACAAAAACAAACTCCTCTCTCCCACCCGTCTTTACTTCTGATTTTCGTCTCTGACTGAGGAAGGAGCACTGATTGGCTTATACAGGTACCTCATACGTAGTACCACACAAGGCTGGATTTATCAGAGACAGGTGAGAAAAATGTTCTTCTTCCTTGCTGTTTGTTCTGTCTGCAGCAGGATAATGCTTCCCAGCAGGTGGAACCACTTTGTGCAAGTCAGAAAAGGTTATATTCTGATTAAACACTTTGAGCATGTAAATGCCAACTTATTAGATCAGCGTCCGTGTAAACAGTCGAGTTGAAATCTTTAATCAGATTGATTTCAATCACGTGTCCATGTAAAGGGGAGCCATTGATCGCTGTTAGGGCCTCGCTCTCGGGGTCGCATCGTTTAAAGTTCAGATATGTTAGGATTTTTGACTGACTGCCTGAAGATGTCAGATTGCAAACAAAAAGCTCCACAATTATACTTAAACAAGTTAGTATAAGACTTGGAGATCTCCAAAGGCATCTGTTACCTTTTAGTGATGGGAAGTTAATTTAAGTGACTCTGTTCTTTGAATCTCGTTCATCAAAATGAACGAATCTTTTTTTGAGTCATTTAGTTCATTTCGTTCTTTTGATCAGAAATAAAATAAAATGTTGCATTTTCAGTAAAAAGACCCCCAACACGTGTACATACACAAATTTTGGCTATAGTTCCAGTAATCAAAATATTACAGTGCAGCTAAGGACATATTATAATAAACAGAATGAGTAGTTCACCTCTCATATCTTCCAGTCTGAGTCGTTCTTTGTTTTGAATCTATTGCACCGCATAGCGTCTATGGGAGTCACGTGACAAAAGAACGAACGACTCGAGACTCATTGAGAAAGAATCGCTCAATACTGTTTCCTGTACATAACCTACGGAGGTTTTGCGATGATTTGCACATGCGCGCCCAGTAGTACATGAACAAATCACTCTCTGAGACGACTCGTTCTTCTGAGTCACGTTAAAGATTCGTTCCTTTTCAAACCCGTGTTTGCAGCTTTTCCCATCCGTATTCTGATGAACAAAACATGCAGAAAGAGGGTTTTTATTAATTTTTTTCAAAAGCAACCGATTTATTGTGTGTATATTTAAGTTTTCACAATAACATGTTGAACGATATGCCTAAAAATTTGCGGTTAGCTGCTAACATACCCATATTTATCTCGTTAGAAGCAGAAGGACCGGAGGTGTGGCTCCATTTCAGTCCTGTTTTACATTTTATGTCACTTAAATCCACACAAGACAAACTACAATTAGAAGTGTTCGCCACAAGCTGTGTACAGTGTGCCCAAACTCAGCAAACAAGCTTAACAAATAGTAAGTTTAAAACAGTAGCACTTACCAGTTTAGGAACCACACCTGAGCTTTGTTTTTACAAAAACCTGCTCAGAATTGTCATTCTTTGAGAAAGCAGTTAGAAGTGAAATGTTTAACTAACTAACAGGATTTTTAAAAATGACAAAAGAAAGAAAAGTGATATTAAAGAAGAAAAAACTGGAGGAAATCTTTATTTTTTTTTTTTTGGTGTGTACATGTGCAATGTGGGGACGCCCTCTGATTGTCCAAAATGACCAAAAAAGTGAACTTTGCATAATTGGCCCTTTTTCAAGTAACTAAAACTTTCAGGAGTAAAACGTGGACCTACAGTAGTAAAAATTATTCACTAAAAGAAAACCTTGTGTTAAGTACAGATACTTAAAAGCCAGACTTAAGTGCAGTATTTGATTTGTTCTGGTTTGTTATAATCAAGTGGTGGATGAAGTGCACATATCCTGTACTTGAGTGAAAATGGAAAACCCTACTGTGGGTAAAATACTCCATTTTCTTTTCCACTTGATACAGAAGTACTCGCCTTTAACTGGTGAAAGTAATGTGATTTTATTATGCCTGTAATGATGTGTTATTATTTTTGTGATTACACTTTTCTTGCTCACTCTGCTCCTTCTAATGTCACTCCGAGCACTCAGGTCTGTAAATACGGGGTTGTTGTATTAGACGGTTATAAGCAGTCAACATGCAGGTGGGTGATTTTCCATTAGTGAGATCTGAGTGGCTATAAATTGGCAGAGGTATAACATTCAACTGATGAGCTTTTGACTAAGGTGGAAAAACTACTGTACGTAATGAAACTGGATAAAACTTCAAGTGATTACCAGCTGCGTTGTGGTTGTCGTAGTGGGTTTCACTCTAGTAACGATTTTCTACTCGATAGTTACTACTATAATACTGGGGTTATTTTAAACACATCGACAACGAAAACTTTCACTGAAGCAAACTAATGTTACATGTCACAGTAAAGAAAATTAGCAAATGGACTCCACGTGTTTGCTCGGGAGAATTCTTTTTACGTTGGAGTCATGATCTGACCTCCTGCTTCACGTCTCAAAACCCCGGTCTCCCAGGAACTCCTTTAATGTCCCAAACATGTGGAAATGGCTCGGAGCGAGGTCAGGACTGTACGGGGAATGTTTGCTCGGATTCATGGGAGAAATCTTTTTAAAAGAAATCGAACGGCAATGAGTCAGGCAGGAAAAGCATTTAGAAATGAATGCCTCCTTTTACCGTTCCAAAAAAGAACCATGTAGAACTAAGACCATGAGTGTCGAGTGACTTTCTTCCCTCATTTTCTTTCATCGTACGCTGTTACACTGATCTAATCATAGCAACGTTCTAAAACCTCAACCATTAGGCAGGTCAGAGCAGGTGATCACAACTACAGCATGTGCTGTACCCTGATTTTGGTGTGCATGCTGTACTTATTTTGGAAAACAGTTTGTTTAACCAAAGTACATGAAGAATCCGCCCAAAATTAAAACTCTTTAGTTAAGTACAGATATTTTTGGGGAAACGTAGTTAAGTATAGTAACAGAATACATTTACTTGTTACTGGCCACTCCTGCTTAGGTCCCACCTCTGATGAAAAACTTCTAAAAGCGGTGTTCGAGTCAAACCAGGATTTTTGATTGTGCAGAATAACAGAACACAGTCATGAGAGTTAAAAACTCCCTTTATTTCTCTATATAATCCCCTACAACACTAATGCACTTATCCCAGTGTTTCACTAGTGCTCTGAAACACCGGCCTCCCAGGAACTTCTTTAATGACCCACGCATGTGGAAATGTCTTATAGTGAGGTCAGGACTGTACGGGGGACGTGGCAATAACTCTGAGCCGAGTCCCGGTTATGTACCGGGTGGCAGTTCACACAGACAGATGTTCGCCTCTTCCGTAAGTTGGCAAAAAGTTATCCGTCGCTTTTCAAGGTTCAGGCGTTCCACTTGCTGAATGATCATGGGAACGACTGCAGTGTGCTGGGATCGTCATTCACAGAACTTCTTTAAAACGTTTGCACCATTCATACTGTATGTTTTTCTGCGGCTAAAAGACTCATCACCGTACCGTATATTAAAGTCTTCTGTATCAATCATTGTCAATCGTTTTTTTTTTTTTGCCTTCATTCACATTCATTAAAGTCCTGGTTTGACTTGAACAATCCTCAAAATGCAATCATCAAGCTGTGGAGTCGAAACTCCTTCCAAAAAGCCACTACCACTTGCCAGAGTCATAAATGTCAGTGTCAGCTCACTGTTACAAGCTTATTAGTCTCTAGAGATCTGTCCATTGTGTTTTTCCACTTCAAGTATTATCTGTAATCGTATTCGACTATAATCTCCAGTTTCAGTTAACTACTCGGCACTGCTCGGTATTTTAATCTCATTCTGCATTAAAACAGGCCTTTGTGAATATCAAATATCCCACACTAGCTCCAGTATGAATAGCAATTTAATAAACTTGTTGAATCTTATGTAAACATGACATGGAGCTGGATTACTCGTGTATATATACTGTATCTTCAGCGATATTTGACTGAAAGGTGTGCAGGTCCAGCTATATGAAATAACATGATGATTAAGGGTCAGGCGTAGCTCAGTGGTTAAGGCATTGGAAGGTCCCAGGTTCAAACCACATGACCACCAAGTTTGCTAGTGTTGGGCCGTTGAGCGAGGCCCTTAACCCTCAACTGCTCAGATGTATAACGAGACAAAAATGTAAGCCGCTCTGGATGAGGGCGTCTGCCAAATACCGTAATGTAAATTAAGGATTATTTCATGGTTGTAAATAAGGTGGCTGAAGGAAAAACAGACAACATATCTGTTCTGAACTTAAAGCAGGCAATTAAAAGTTTCTTTGTAGACTTTTTGTAAACAAGCCGTGTTGTCAGTTCTCTGATCAGACGAGGAAGGGTGGGAAAAAAAAAAAAGATAAAAAAAAAAAGTCTACAAAAGTCTTGAAAATCTTTTTTCTTGATTGTTTGCCTTCAGCTAAATGATTTGCATAATGCATGTAATTGGATAAACGGAGGATCTGCTACAAAAGCCAGAGTCGTTCATCTTTTATAAACTCCAGTCACTGATGTACAGTAGACGGACCAGTGATTTTTCGCACTCATTATACACAGTCTGATCGACAGTGTAGATGCTAAAAGAGCACAAAAAGTGCATTTCTTAAGACAGTTTAGTCTGAAATTTTCTTTCATTTTTGTGAATTTTCTTTCATTTTTGTGAAGCTGCTTTGAGACAATGACCATTGTTAAAAGCGATATATAAATATAAATATATAAATTGAATTGAATTGAATTGAAATAGCACCAGGAAGTAAGCGGCATGCAGAACCTCTATGTCGTGCTCTATGAAAAGGATTCTCGCATCCCATTGGTGAGATCAACTTCATAAAAAAGGTGTGACAGAAATGGGCAGCAGCAGAGCCGAGGGGACAAAAAACGGCAGCGGAGGCGAAGACGATCAGCCTTTGAACCTTTCGACTTGGACACACGGGGCCCAGTGTAAGCAGTCGAGTACAGATTTCGTGGCTGCAGATATTTCCCTGCCTGGAACTCGGTGAAGATTTAATAAAAGTTCTGCGAGGACATTACAACGTGTTGGGCCGTTCCAAACTCATCATGAAGGACTATACTGTAGTGTAACATCCACTCAGGCAGTCGGTTGTTCTTTGATTTGATAAAGCCACCCACACTTATTAATTATTCATTATCCTGGCGTATCCTAGAGGGAAAATCCAGCCTACACAAAGTTGCTTGAAGTTCTCCTCGTGGAGACGTGCGTCCGTGCCGTTTGAAAAATCAGAGCCTGCAGAAAATTCTGTCCAGTCAGGTTTCCGAGATTGCGGCTCATTAGATGGTATGTACAGTACTTCCTGGACCTGAAGGTCATTCAGGTCATTAAATATTTCCTAATACCGATTCAGGTTGAAGCTTTTTTCACTAGGAATCCGAGCGGCTTCGTCGGCGCTCACCAGGAGCCTCATGTGCGCCGTTTTGCGATCGGGCGATTTTTAAGTGCAGGGATGTGGAAACATCTCTGTAGGCTGTTTCGCCATGCATGCATAACTCGGGCTTCATCCGTCTGCATACACTCACGTCATCACGCTACAGTGTGTGTGTGTTTCTCTTACATGTTACATTGAAATGGAAAAGGCTCGTGTGTGTAGGTACACGTGTTCGCGTGCATGCATGCATGCGTGCTCTCGTCAGTTAGTATGTGTATGTACGAGCGAGTGCTTCTTCTCATCGCCTTATGAGACCTGAGTATTCAGCCGCTGTCTCCTAGTTCAAAGGGTTTTGCTCTCAGCGGCGTGACTCGCGCAGCAGCCAATCACGGCCCGGATAGCAACATTGCCAGCCAATCATACGCTCCCAGCGCAGTCTCCTCCGTAACCCCAATCTCATACCCAGCAACACTTGCTCTGGCAGTGGCTCTAGGCCATGCATGACACAGGCGCACACAGACACACACAAACACACACACACCTGCCATATGTTTAGGACTGTGGATACTGTATATGACAAATGGTACAGGAAACTGAAAGACACGGGGGGAACAGGGGGGCATTTTTGTTGCTCGTAGCAAAATATGGATAAGTGCAAAACTGCACACACAAGCAACACACACACACACACACACACACACACTCGCATGACTGCTTCAGCAGATTATTACTTATCTACTTAGAAGGGAAATACTCCCCGCCCCCCCCTTCCGCTCCCACCGGACCCCAAAAGTCTGGCACTTGGTCGAACTAAGATAAGAACATCTTATCTCTCTCCTCTCTTCTTGTCTCATCCCCTCTCCTCCCCTTTTTTTCTCCACTCTCCTCGATTACCCCCCCCCCACCCCTCCTCTTCCTCCCCAGTCACTGCCACAGCGGTTCTGTCGTTCCAGGATCGTCCGATCCCCGAGGCGGCCTGCTCATCCCCACGCTCCCCTTTTATCACTTAGTCACTCTGTGCATCTCTTCCCTCCCCCTCCTCCGTCGTTCTTTCAGCCTCTATCGGAAAAAAAAAAAAAAACACGGTGATGGGCTCCTTCTTGCTTCTGTTTTTTTTTTCTTTTTTCTCCTTTCCCCCCAATACTTAGCTTTCTTCTTTCTTCACGTCTCTTCTTTTTAGGTCATGCAGTATTTACAGAGAAATGTGTATACATTTGTGTGTGTGTGTGTGTGTGTGTGTGTGTGTGTGTGTGTGTGAGAGAGAGAGAGAGAGAATTGGTTCGGGTTGTGGAGAGGAAAATGGTGCGCTTATCTGTCTCAAGTCCAACTGCTGATCTGGAGACAGCTTCATTCAGCAGAATTGTGATACTAATAATCACGAACTGCTGAGCTGTTGTCAGCTTTGTATGTTCCAATCAGCTAAACACACACACACACACACACACACACACACACAATCACAAGCGTCTGCCAATCTGAAGGCAGCTTAATCAGGTTTAAGCAGGTTTAATTTCAAAGCATTACAACTACTGACCTGAAATCAGAGCTTCATAACTGCTGATCTGAAATCAGTGTCATTTATATAATATATATATAAAATCTGTTCATCCGAAGTAAAATGCCTCCCTTAGAGCTTCCATAGGAAAACGTTATAACAACTGACCTGGAATCAGTCTTGTTCAAACCGCGCAACATTATCACAGTAACTACTGATCTGGAGTCAGTCGCATTAAATGACGCATTAAGACCCCAAATGTCTAATCTCTGAAGATGATTTTAAATCGTCTCCCGCAGTTGCAGTAATAAGGAACGTATGTCTACACTCTCTTTCTAGCTTAACATAATATTAATCTCAACTCCAGTCATGTGATGTGCCATATTTCAGAGGGAAGCACTTGGCTTGGCGATAATCGAGGTGGGCGTAAAGGAAAAGCTTGTTGGTTAAATATCATTTTTCTTCAGGTAGACATGCACGCTGAGGTGTTTCGGGGCGGTCGGAAAAACAAGAACTACATTGATACTTGTGTCTTCATTTTTAATTTGTATTTGTATTTTTTTTTTCCCGATTTTCTCCCTAATTTAGTCGTGTCCAATTCCTCCCCGTCACTAGGGGGGGCTCCCACATTAAGTCGGGAGGGCCGAAGACTATCACGTGTTTCCTCCGAACCACGTGAAGCCAGCCGACCGCATCTTTTCGAACACGCTCGATCACGCACGCGTAACACACTCGGAGGACAGCGCTATCCGCTCCTTCCGCTTCCGTGGGCTTCACAGACGCCCCTGATTGGCTGTAGAGCCGTCATTAATGTGGGAGCACGAAGTACCTCTCATCCCTCCCCTCTGAGAGAGCTCGGCCAATCAGCTCTCTCTAGACCTCCGGCTGTGAGAGGTTACAGCATCACCCGGGAACTGAACCAGCGATCTCCGGATGATAGGGCGAGCACTTTACCACTGCGTCACTCGGAGGCCAATACTCGTGGCTTCATGACGAATGTACAGTATGGTTGCGACCCTG
Organism: Clariallabes teugelsi; assembly: GCA_030014215.1. Classification (NCBI taxonomy): domain Eukaryota; kingdom Metazoa; phylum Chordata; class Actinopteri; order Siluriformes; family Clariidae; genus Clariallabes; species Clariallabes teugelsi. Next base: position 3,267,237 of record JAQMYG010000005.1, read on the forward strand.
AGAAAGGCACGTGGATGCAATGCAAGTTGCGGTCGATGATTAGTACTGTAGGTCACATGACCATCATGTGTCTGTAGGTGCTCAATAGCCTACCTACGTATAAACCAAGAGAAGCATCACTTCTCTAACGTGTACGGTACCAGGTTTTATTGTTCCGTCTTTTGACTTGCTGTCTTTCCTCTCTACGATTATCTTTCTTATTATCGATATGTGATTGATTGATTGATTGATTGATTGATTATTGATCTAAATATCTGATTATAACCAGATCTTCGTCTAATTATTTACATTATAACTGATTTTAAAACGTACGAGTTCTGATTATATGTTAATCTAGGATGGTATTTCTTTTCTTTATATGTACGTGTACATGTCTATGTGAAATGTCCAATAACATCGCTATTGCAATATATATATATATATAAAAACATGTTGTAGAATGATTAATTAGTCCGTCTTTTAATCACAACAGTGCAGGACTTATCAAAAGACACCCAAAATTAATTAAAACGTGGGATTTTAGGAGCTCATTTGCATGTTACAGGTTTCTACAATATTAGTATTCTAAATCATTAACGAATGTATTTTGAAATCCTGATGGATGGGCTGGAGTTAGTTTATTTTATGTTACAACAATGTGTAAACACGTCACATCAAGTGTATGAGAGTGTGTTATTAATATATATATATCGTTTGCAGTCTAAGCACATGGCGAGATCATCCTAAGGTCATATCAAGGTACAGTACAGTGTGTGGCCTAATGTTTTGTTTTGTTTTTTTTCCCTTGAATTGTTTTCGTTTTTTAAGGATAAAATGCGTCAAGCTCTTTGCGGAACAGCTTCGCCGACTTCGAAATCAGTTGTAAACCTAAACCCGGCTCACTTTTCTCGGGATGTTGGTTTTCATTTCAGTTCAGTTGCGGCGTATTGTCTACCAGCGCAACCCCCCGTCGAGTGCGACAACAACAACAAAAAGAAAAGGGGACGCCTCGTTTCTAAAATAAGAACCCCCCATCTTCAATTTGGCGGGGTGCAGCTTGCAGTCGGCACGTGCCTCATGAGGGGTGACCCTCGACCTTTGTACCTCCCCCTACAGCGGGGCTGGAAAAGGCGGAGTCATTACGGCGCGTCAATCACTCAAGCTCAGAGAGGCAGTCAGAGCTAATTTATGGAGATTGGATATGGAGAGAGTGTGTGTGTGTGTGTGTGTGTGTGTGTGTGTGTGTGTGTTTAAGTGGCAAAGTAATGCATTCAATCAAGGAGGGAGACAAAGAGAGAGAAGAAGGAAGTGATGGAGAATTAGAGTGAGCGTTTCAGCCTAAGATGGAGGAAGTCAGAGGGAATGAGGGTGGAGGAGGAAGGACGGGTGGCGTTGTAACATTTAACTGTGGTACAGCGACTGTAACGTACGATAGTTATGGTCTGTTCTCACACTGTTGTTTTTCTCACTCTGAAGATCATGAGGTGAAGCGAGAGAGAGAGAGAGAGAGAGAGAGATGGGTAGAATAATAATTAATGTCTTTATATATCTTGGGTTAATATGGATTCTTTTATAAGCTAGAAAATATATCATTAGATTTGGTTTTGGGTCTGTGACATCCAGTCCTCTAGGTAACCAAACTGGATTGTTTGTAGTTTAAATGTTTTTTTGTTTTTTGTTTTTTTAATAAGGATGACATTATCTTGTGTTTAGACTTTATTATATTTGTAGTGTAAGTGTTTTATGTGGAAAGTTTTTATTATTATTATTACTTTTAAAAATGTGCTTTAGTCTTTTATTTTTTCCCATAATTTATAAGACATATAATAAATAATTAAAAAATATCTATTTATTTTAAAGTTAATTTTAAAGTTTATATATATTTATATTTATATAAACCATTAGCATCAAAATATATTTTGGAAAATAAATATATGGTGCCATCTGTAATTAATATTAATTGCATTAATATTAACATTATATTAAAATTATGTATCTATTATATGATATTACAATTATATATAATTTTTGTTTTATTGTTGCTTACAAACACTAGAAATATTTTTATATAATATATAATTTTTATTATTTATTATTATTATTATTATTATATATTCTACATTCTTTTATATCCCAAATTATTATTTTAAAACGATCCATGTACGTGCATACCTTGCACATCTGGAATATTTTACACTTTTAAATAGATTTGATCTATCTGTCTATCTGTCTGTCTGTCTGTCCTGTATATATGTATTTATTTCTATTTATTTATACAAGTACTGTTTATTCTATTATTACTTACCTTGACCTTCATGAGCGTAGCATTTGATGCTAACCACAGCATAAAAAAAAAAAACTATCTAACCCCAACTAAATTATAGTGACAAACATTTTTTAGCTGTAATTGAATTTGAAATTCGAGGCAGTAAAAGGTCATGAAAGGTAAGTTTATAAAACATGAAAGTTCACCAATATCACATCATAGAACGTATTGTACTGTACATATATCTATTTTTTTTATTTAAAAATTAAATAAAAGTTATATAAGGGATTATACAATTATTTTAGCTATATGATGTCCAGTACCAAAATCAAACTGTGTGACTTTACAATAAAAAAAACTAGATATTTTTCATAATCATACTAGAGAGGTTTAACAACACATCAACACATAAATGCTGCTTTGTTGTTTCTAATGCTAGAAATTTTACTTTAATATTCGAAATGTGAAATTCTGCTTTCATTAATGATGAGTAGGACAAATTTATATATCTTTTAATGTTGATGATTAGAATTATTATTCAGTCGGATTCTTAACTCACGTGATTAATTGTTATTCAGTATTGAAATGATTCTAAACACCAGTTTGAGGTGCGAGAGACAGAACAGGAAGACGCAGATATAAATACAGCAGCGTGTGTTATAGGAGTCTAATCACAGTGTGTTACCATGTGACACTGTTAAATAAAACCAGTGACTTTAGTCTAAAGAAAGATACACACACACATACACACACATCCTCCCTCTGTCTCTCTCTCTCTCTCTCGGCCCTCCATCTTTTGGTGGAGCGAGTGATGTATATGCAGTGCCATCAGCACTTTTGTCCGTGTGATGGAGTGTGTGCGTGTGCGTGTGTGTGTGTGTGTGTGTGTGCGTGCGTGTGTTATGTAAGAGGAATAAAAATAGCTTCCACTCTGCACAGCTCCCTCTTAGCTTCATGCTCTTGCGTGCAACCACACTGCATCACTGCACCTGCGGGACACACACACACACACACACACACACGGGTATGAATTTAAAACACACATGCAATGAACAGTACAAATGTATAAGCAGATCAGCAGTATATTAAAATGCATATAAGATTTGAAAAGGATCAGATCACACTGGCATGAACAACACACACACACACACACACAAACGGATAGATGGATGAATTGATGGAAGGATGTGGATGGATATCACAGAGGGAAACGGGGAAACCAAATGGCACAGACCGAGACACGGATAGTCATTCGGCACAACGTAATTATTTATACAATCTTGCTAGCAGATTTTTAATATTTGGACGCTTCTCCAGAGTGCACGTATCTGTTCGCCTCTGGCCCTCTAATTACTGCCACTCAGGTGGGAATTAAATCGTCTTCACGCCTGTTTCATACACAGACCATCAAAAACAACCCCATCGCTTCATAGCAGCGAATCAGACTGTTGTGTGTTTGTGTAATCAGGCTTTGATTTTGATACAGATGAGCTCGAATTTTATTTATTGTTATAATAATTGTGTGTGTGTGTGTGTTATAAGTTTTTAAGCGAATGATTATTAACAATTTATCATTTATTAACAGAGTGTTCGCGTACACTCTCGCACACTCTCGTGTGCGTGTTGAGAAATGAGTCGTGTGAATTATTCAGCCCGTACAGGGCGGCTCTCATATATAATAACTGAAATCTTTGATGGAGGCTGAAAAAAGCCCTGCATGAACATGAAGAGAGCTTCGGTGGTGAAAGAGAGTGCGGACGTGTCACGTCATGTCAATCATCAGTCAGAGGATTTCTTTGTAGATACATGCTTGTGGCACTGATGTGCAAAAAAAAAAATAATAATTTGCAATGAAAAACACTGCGCATTTCAATTGATTAGATTATTTTTTATTTTTTTAATAGTCTTTTTGATTTAATTGGGGGCCACCACTAGGGGGAGACACAACAAGAAACCAGACCAGAAGCTGATGCTCGAGGATGAACTTTGGGTGTAGAGTAGAAATATAGCTGACCAGGCCAGATTCTAGTGTCGAAGGGAAAACATCATCAGAGTTAACATGGTGTACTTTAACTGAAAAACTGGAAAGCACACAGATGTTTTTTTTTTTTTTACACTCAAATTCGTGAGCTTCTCTCAAGTCACACATCTGCTCCGTGGGAACGTTGCAACAGAGCTCTAGTTAAACTCTAAAGCTGTTCTCCGTTTCCACCCCTTCCTCACTACTGTTTCACATGATGCATTATTTTAATATTATGGATAATACTTATTTTACTTTTAAGATCTGGCAAAGACTGAATCAAATCCAGTTACTCTATCTTTTAAGAAGTGTTTTATGTTAATTGTGGAATGATAAGCAGGCGATAAGGGCTAAATCGTGCCACAATACAGTACACTTGAGATGAGAGAAGAGATGTAGAGTGTGTTTTTTATTTATTTTAATTTTTTTTGTTTGTATAATTCAACGCAGTAGAATTTTGTCCAGAACATTTTATCTAAATCAGAGTGGAGAAATAGATAAAGGGAGATTGACTCGAGTTTGCAGACTACAAACACGTCTAGAACTACAATAAATATATACACACACACACACACACACACACACACACACACACACACACACACACACTCACTCACACACTGCCTATTTGATTGAAGAAATTCTACAACATGAATTTATGGAGGTGCATATGGGAACAGTTCTGAGAACAGTCCTAGAATCACAGAACTGCTTTGATTTAATAACTCCTGATTCTACAACTGTTCTCAGAACTGTTCATGTCCATGAGAATTGTACGAAGCAGCCATGTTCTAGAATCTCTCTCTCTCCCTCTCCCTCTCTCTGTCACACACACACACACACACACACACACACTTCCAGTTCTAGAATTTCTTCAAACAGGCCCAGTGGGTGTGTGCACTGAGAGTTGTACTTTGCATTCTACATTGAAGCAGCCATGTTCTAGACTAGAACACACACACACACACACACACACACACACACACACACACACACACACACACACACACACACACACACTACAATATCGAATCTGAATCTTAATGATATCAGAGTATGCGTTCCCTTTTTGTTGTGATCTTTCTTTTTTTTATTTCCTCCTTCTTCTCCTGGTTCTTAAACGAACGAAGGAATGAAGACGAGCCTCACCTTTCTTGTCACTGAGAACATCGAGCACGTCTGTCTGTAATTTGCCGGTTATTGTGAAGTTGAAACATAATCAAGCTTTTCTTGTTCATTCTCCACTTTTCACATTTTCGACCTTTTATTCATATATTTCCGTGTCTGGGATTTTTCTTTCTTGCCGCTGGCGCGTCTACATCCTGTCTGCTAAGATGCTTTGTGACAATGTCTTTTCTTAAAAGCGCTATATAAAAAAAAAAAACCTGTTATTCGTTTGTGTGTGTGTGTGTGTGTGTGTGTTTTATAAGCTGGTTAGCACGGTGCAATTCAGTCGCCGTGTTCAGCTCAACGAACGCAGGGTCAGATCTGAAGGTCAGTCACAATCCCTCAGGGTCAAACACAGAAACAGCCAATCAGAGCGCAGCGTCCTGGCGTCTGATGAGCAGAGATCCAGAAGGGGCTGGAGGCAGCATGGCCGTCATCCAACACCAAAAGAGGAAGCGGGAGGGAAAGAGAGAGAGAGAGAGAGAGGAAAGAGTAGATGAATATAGAGTAAAAGTGAAATCACTATAAAATCCTATTGTTATTGTTTTTTTTATTGTTATTCATTACTGAAGGTCAGTATGAGGGTTTGAGGGACAACACTCTGTTCTGCACATCTGACAATTCTCTGTGTGTGTGTGTGTGTGTGTGTGTGTGT
>JAQMYG010000005.1:3300287-3314466 GCA_030014215.1 Clariallabes teugelsi
CCATATGTGTTATTTTATAGTTTTGAAATCCCCAGTATTGTTGTAGAATGTAGAAAATAAATCACTAAACAAAAATAAAGAAATTTGCAAGTGTTCTAAAACTTTTGAACGGTAGTGTATGCAATGTAAAGATATTGAAAGAGCGAGTTTTGACAGACAGAACCTTTGCGTACAGACACAACTATTCTTTTATTTATATAGATGTCAGTTTTGTGTGATGGTGTGACAAAATCGGCTGGACAGACATACAGATATACAGACACACAGGCATTTTTCTGAGACTGGTTTCGGGTCCTCCAATGTATGAAACGTAAAGATATCATTGAAAGAGCGAGTTCAGACAGACATACAGACAAAATCTTTCTTTTATTTATATAGATTTCTGCTGTCGATTCTTTTAGCATGCAACTTGACAAGGATTCTCTGAACACTTTAATCCATCGTTGCCAACTTCTTCCATGATGTTGAAGGTGCAGCAATGTCCCTCCAGGTTAAATAATGTGTTGGACAGTTCTTAACCCAGTTCCAGTAAATTTAATGTTTTCTTTGCTCAATTCAGGCCAGTTATTTGCTTAATTCTGACTGACCCAAGCAGTGTACTTTTGACATGTCTACTTTAATAATAATTTGTTAAGTTGACCTGCTTCACCTCACTGTTACTAGGTACTACCAGCTTGGCCAACATGACATCGACCTGTTTAGAAAAGTACTGGGTAAAGTTATGTTGAAGCTCTGAGTGCACACTAAATACATTAGCTTTATGAATATACTGTACATCAAAGCTGCCTATTCATTCATTCATTCATTCATGCATTCATTCATTCGTCGAATGTTCATTTGTTCGTGGTAGCGAGTGGCTTGACTCAGAAAGTACACGACAACTGAAACCACACTGCTAACTGCCAATACGCTTTAAAACTCAGAATGACTTTCTGTCTCTGATGTCTGAGCTACAGGTGCTGCATTTCTCTGAACTGTTTATAGCAGAAGCACAGCTCACCATTGCCCTCACACATAGATAAAGAGATACACACACACACACACACGTATATATATATATATATATAAGATAAAGGAGAATCTTCAGTACCAAGCTATTTTTTCCCCTGACCTCAAAAAACATCCGGTGAGATCTGCTGGTCTGACATCGTGTAAATGGAAAAGTTAGAGGTGAGTGTGTGTGACCGCACGTGGCAAAGTTTGAAGTGCACATCACACACAAAAACACACACCTCTGCGCTCTCTGTTGTGGTTGGCGTCGCTTAAGTTTCCATTACGCCATAACGACATTTGGACAAACGTCTTTTCTTTCCAGGTGACTGCTTCGCTCTGATTGGTCAGTGTGTCTGCTTGATGACCGACGGCCTAGTTTCTTATTTTCTCAATTTATACTTTTTTTTTTTTTTTTTTTACAAGACAGGAAACTTGTAATGATTATTCTCATACACACATTTCTCACCTTATCATATTATCTACCCAAAGGAAGTATTGATTCTAGAAGCTTTATTTTCCCCTTTACTCCACCTTTGCATCACTGTATTTGTGTATGTGTGTGTGTGTGTGTGTGTGTGTGTGTGTGTGTGTGTGTGTGTGTGTGTATTCACACCTGCAAACATCTAGATGTATTTAATAACTTGGAAAGACTGAGCATCGACATTTTTCGGGGTATATTTTTGGTAATGTGTGTATCTGCCCTGGGCTGCTGGGTCTATGAGAAATGCACAAGAGTGTGAGTGCTGTGGTAAGCCGCTGACAGAAATAGCTGATGTACATTTGTACACATGTGCGCGCGTACACACACATGTCCTGGCCTAGCTCTGATGTCTGATGTGGGTGAGAATTAGAGAGAGTTGGGGGAAATTCAGTTGTTTGTGACTAAATGTGAAGAATGAGTAAGTGCACCCTTTATCATCCACACTTTCTGAACATCTTCTCATGAGAAATCGAATTTCCCTAATCATACACTGAACTGTTATCTCTGTCCTAATATGCTAAAGTTAATGCTTGTATGCTAACACTGTATGGCTTTCAGTATCACAGCCAAGTACTGCACAGTGTAAAAAATGTCAAAAAAGAGACAATCATGATTTTTTATTTTTTTTTGTAGTGTGAGAAATTTTATAATGAAAATCTTAGTGTGATCAAAGTCAAAGTGGCACTTTTGATTGTGCAGAATAACAGAACAAAGTTCTGAGAGTAATAACTTTATTTCTCTATATAATCCACTGCTACACTAATGCATTTATCCCAGTGTTTCACTAGTGCTTGGACACCATCAAGGTAGAAAGTTTTCCCAGTACGCCGGAGCCGTGACCGGACTGGCTAGTTCACGTCTGAAACGCCGGCCTCCCAGGAACTCCTTTAATGAATGTGGAAATGGCTTGGAGCGAGCTCAGGACTGAATGGGGGATGTGGCAGTCAGTAATTCCCAACCGAGTTCCTGTAAGACAGTTCACACAGACAGTCAATGACACGTTATCTGTCGATTTTCAAGGATCAGGCGCTCTACTATCGGAATGTTAATGGGAATGGTGGCAGTGGTGAAATATAAATTAAATCATATCATACAATCTGACAAGTGACTACATATTCATCTCAAAATTATATGGATTCAATTACCAGCCAATGTCCCAAATGTCCCAGGGCATCTCAAGCACCTGATAGAAATCAGAAGGTTGCATCAGGAAGCTTTAACACCAGTGCCGAGTCAGATTGTCCGCTGTAGCAACACCATAATAAGATCAGCCAAAATAAAAACAACACCACCAACAACATATAGTTAATTCTACATGCAACCTGTTGGTATCTACTAATACCAAAAGTTACAAGCAGTATGGACCACCTCAGATACTCAGTCCCAGTGTCCCCAGTTCAGTCCTGAGCTTGGGTTTGTCTCTACAAGCACTTGTTTTTTTACCCAACAGATTTTCTGGTTTCCTCCCACCTCGCAAAATTATAATGTTTGGGTGGGTGTGCTATGCTAAATTTTCCCCAGTGCAGTGTGTGTAGGAGTGTGTATAGTGGCCTCTGAGAAACTTATGTTGTGTACAGGCTGATCTTTTTTTAAAGCTAACTCTGTTTGTTGGTTAATATGATGCAGAATATTGAAGTTTATTCCTAATAGCAGGAGTTTAAAAAAATAAGACCATTGTACTGTAGTAGACGGTTACAGGTGAGGTTTTATAAACATATAAAACACTAAAGTAGCATCTACTCCTGAGATATTTCATTACTTGCTTAAAGGGTTCTAAACGTATTTACTAGGTCTGTGTGATATAAAAATAATAAAAAGGGATAATACGTTTGAAAGATCTGAGGAACAATGTATAACTTATGATTATCAGTTTGTCCCAGGTAAGTAAGCTAAGGGTGATGTTCACTAAGCACCAGGAGAACATTCACTACCAGTCAAAAGTTTGGACACACTTTCTAACTCCATGGTCGTTCCTGGTGATTTTTATTTCTTTCTAAACTGTAAAACAATACTGCAGGCGTTCATCCAAAATACACAATAATCTCCTTTGAACAGTTGATATTGCGATGTATATCTGCTACTTCTGCTCTGTAAATCCTTCATAACGGCTCTAATCTGAGGTGCTGGTTGAGGTTAATTGGTGATTTCTGAGGCTGGTGACTCTAAATGAACGTCTCCTCTGCAGCAGAAGTCAGTTTTGGTCTTGCTTTCCTGCGAAGGTCTTCATGAGAGACAGTTTTGCAAATGCCCTTGACAATACTGTTCTTGCAAGAACTGTTCCAGAACAGCTGACCTTCATATCTTAAAATCACAACTGACTGTTGTTGTTGTTGTTGTTCTTAATTACCTAATGTCACATGTGTTATTTCGTAGTTCTGAAATCTCCAGTATTTTTCTAGAATGTAGAAAATGTCCAAAACTTGTGTCCAAATTTTTGACTGCTACTCTAAGCACTGTACTAATGCTCTCAGCCAAAACACAGTATTTGTGCTAGAAAGTGTCTCACCTAGGCGTAGTGTCCGTAACTTTTTTGTCATTCAGATGAAATTTGGCCAATTTGGATTTCACAGGAAAAGACATAAACCTGCTAAATTTATTATTCTAAATGAACAATTTTTAAAAGATATTGCAACATGAATTTGGCATGGTTACGGACACTACAGATTTTTTTGGGGAAAAAATCCTTAATTTTGTACTTTAATTTAAGCAACAGTTTTTACTGGTCATATGCTTCTAGAAGCTTGCACCAATTTTAGTATCAATACCCATAAAGAAATATGAATAATTTGCATTTTAAATGATTATTGCTTGAAGCGAGACAGTATAACACTATTTTGGGACACATATAAAATCAAAACGGCTGAAGTTAGCAACTTGAAATTTTGAAGGAAGCAAGATTGGTCATGTTGCATGTAACAGCACACACATTTTCTATATTATATGTATAACATAAAAAAAATAGTAATAATAAAATCAGCACCAATGCTGTGTTTTGGCAGAATATATCTATATTTAGATTTTAAAATAAGGAATAACACCAATGTCCTATCTAGGGCATATTCCTTCCTCATACTGAGCATTCCTGCTCGACATCAACCTGATGACAAAGAACAAAACTGTTAATGAAGATGGATGCCTGAATAAACAGATATCTAAATCACACAGGAGTAACAAACCTATCTGAGATGTAAATTTCTATCAGAGTTCAGGTGGCAGTGGTGAATAATTTGGCCACGCCCCCGATGCATGAGTAATCTGGCATTTATAAGCACTGAATATAAATAAAATTGTCGCAGCTTTGTTATAAGATGTTCCGAGTGAGCATTGCGCACTTAAAATTGTAGTAAAATGCACTCTGATATCGTGTCACACTTTATCTGTGTCTGCAGTTGCTGTTGCCAGGCGTTGGCCTGGTGGTGACAGTCTCCGTGGTGACAGCCTCCAGGCCTCGGTCCCCACGGGGACGGGCACCCTGTCACGCTGGCACAGTGGCATCATTCTAAAACGGGTATTAGGCATTTCCTGCTGGGGCCGTTGGTGGGTGGAAGTGTGTGTGTATGTGTGTATGTGTGTATGTGTATGTGTGTGTGTGCATGTGTGCGTGTGTGTGTGTTGGGGTGGAACGCACCTGGCTTGCGCAGCTGTGGGTCCCCTAGCAGGGGGGAAAGGGAGGAGGCGAATGAGGCTCAGCACTGTTACACTCCACGAATGTGTGTGTGTCTCTTTATATCGTCTTTTTTTTTTCATTAACTAGGCTATAATCGTACAAAAGTGTTGTTTTTTTTTTTTTTAAATATATAATTTCCTGACAGATGCAAGTCAGCCCAAATGCTTCTGAGGACATTTTTGAGGAAATGATGCACTGCAGGTTCTTTACAATGAGTCCTGGAGGCTAATAAATTAGCAGTCTTGCAAAAAAATGTCAGGATTTGTGTTTTTTTTTTTTTTTTTAAAGCATTTTATTTAGATTAATTCCATTCGTTTATTTAATCTATTCTCCCACAAACACTGTCGGAGTGGTTTAACCTCTTCAGCATCACCTTATTATTCAGTGATTCATCTTCAAGGATTTTGCTTAACTGCGTAACTGCTATGAAATTGAGTGCACATAAATATATCATAGCAGTATAAATCTGAAAACCGAGCTATTTTTTGAACCAGGTGATTCTAATTAACACAACTCTTTAGCCAGGTAGGCTCGAACTAATTATTGACATCACATGTTTTGTGCACAGGGAGAACTGTAATACATGGACACCACCGTAGTGCCATTTACTTCACCTTCACCAGGATCTCACATCAGAGTGATCGTTTCTGTCACTCAGGACATTCCTGATGCATTTTCAACCCAATCCCACCACTGCCAAGCTGCTGATGTAGTTGGGCCCTTGAGCAAGGCCCTCAACCCACATCTGCTCAGATGTATAAAAATAATGCATGTACAGTATATCGTTCTGGATAAGGGCACCTGCCAAATTTTGAAAATGTTAATGTAAGTGTAATTTACTTTTCAACCTCCTAAACGATGGCATCATCTCTACAGGCACTGTTGCTCTGCACCTCCAGGTTTCTGGGTTCGATTCCCGCCTTAAGGGTCTGTGTGCATGGAGTTTGCATGTTCTTCCTGTACTTGGTGGGTTTCATCCAAGTACTCCGGGTTTCCTTCCACAGTCCAAAGAAATGCAGATTAGGCTAATTGGTGTTCCCAAATTGCTTGTGTGAGTGTGTGTATATGCATGTGTGTATATGTATTGGCACCCTGTCCAGGGTGAAAGAAGTATACAGTAAATGAAAGCATGCCATTCAATTTTTACTAATATGAAATAATACCAAGCTAATGAATTGCACTACTTCCTATGTCAAGGCAAGTGGGTGTTATTTATTTATTTATTTATTTATTTTTGGTGGTGGTGGTGGTAGTGGTTCAAACAGTTATTGATCGGAAGGTTGAAGGTTCATCCGCAGCGCTGCCAAGTTGCCAATGTTGGGCCCTTGAGCACGGCTCATAACGATATCTGCTCCAGGGGGCGCTGTATCCAGACTGGCCCTGCACTCTACCCTTTATGCCAAAAGATCATTTTACTGTCCTGTACGGTACATGTAACAAAATCTTGTATACATTCGTATATACATATATGTGTACTTGTATACATTCGTTCAACTTATTATTTAAAGGTTTTATTGCACAATGCATTTTTAGTATTATTATTATTGTTCATGGAATTAAATTGTAATCATTTGCAAATTATTGTATCGGGGAAAAACACTCCAGGATGTGTTGAAAAATCAACATCATCATTATCATCATAGTGGCTTACTGGTTAGCACTGTGGCCTTTCACCTCCAGGGTCTGGGTTCGATTCCCATCTCTGTGTGCATGGAGTTTGCATGTTCTCCCTGTGCTTGGTGGGTTTCCTCCAGGAACTCTTGTTTCCATCCACAGATATGCAGGTTAAGTTAATTGGCGAATTGCCCCATCCAGGATGTACCTCACCTCGTGCCCTAAGTCTCCTGGGATAGGCTCCAGACCCCAGTGATCATGTATACAGGATAAAGCGGTATAGACAATGAGTGAGTGAGAGTTCCTTATAAGTATTAAAAATAATTCTGCTTCGTGTCAGATTACATGGCATCAGTCTCATATATCTCTCGTTTCCTTTGGCCCCCTAACTTTGATTATATCTCCATAAAAACATGTTCTAATATCTTTTATTAATTTTACACCACAGCAAGTTTACATTATTTTAAATATCTTTTTTTATTTTAATATCACAAACTAAATGCGGTCATGAGGACCATCTGCATGTATTGTACAAGCAGGTCAAGGTTTATCAAGGTTTACATTATTTGAAATATTTTCATGACCGACACGTCACACGTTTTATCCATTTAATTCAGAATTTAGCTAAGTTGAACATCCTTAAGACAAAATCACTTCTGGAACCATCTTTAAACAATAATTATTCCTTAAGTTAATGAGCAAAAAAAAAGAAGAAAAACAAAAGCAGCCTTTCATGTTACCAAGAACCTCCCGATGGTGGAGACTTATGGTGACGGATTGTTATAAAACGCTCACACTGGAGACTCCTTACATATATTTAAAATATTTTCATTTTCATAGTTAAATAAAAAAAAAAATCAGGGTTTTAAAATCCTTTCATTGTTGGTTGTAGATGACGTACTGTACTGTACCTACCATACAAGTCACTGTAAACAGGCTGTTACTATAGAAACAATATCATATGAAAATGAGCGCATTAATATGAACCTGGGATTTGAGTTACAGCTGGAACATCTGTCAGAGCTACTGTTATAGAAAACATCTCCTGACCAAGCATTCAACAGTGCTGTGGTGTAATATATCGTAATATATTACACTGATTTTACATTCTAACATGTCAATAAAGACTTCATCACGAGGATGAGGAGGGAATGCTGAATTTGAATTCTACATCTAGAATCCTGTGCTATTTTGTCTGACTTCTATGGGAGCTGATTCTTCCAGCGCGTCCCGCTGGCTGCCATTATCAGAGCAGATGTTCTTATCTTAACACGTTAGCCTACACTTTCCCTCATCAGCCCCGCTAGCTCCGAGTCAATTGCCCTGCTGGGAGCTTGAAAAAAAAAAAAAAAAAAAAGTCTCCCACTACCACATGGCTGCCTATTCAGGCCCTCCGCGGATTAGTTAAACGTATTCGGCTGCGGCGTGCACATGTGCGCAGCCTTGAACGTGGGTATAATCGCAGTATTCGCTTGCCCCGTGTGTAATTACTTATCTGCAATTACTGCGTCTCAGTACACAGCTCCTTCCACTGTGCCATCTTTTTTTTTTTTCCTCTCCTGAAAATCCTACACAGCTATTGCTATATCTGAATTAACCAGCTGAACCCTTGTGTTTGTAGAATTGTAATTTTGACCTTTTGACATATATTTGTGTCCATGTATTTGTATGTGTGTGTGTGTGTGTGTGTGCAGTTCCCAGGTGTCTCTACAGAGGGAGCTTTGTATCTGAAATTCTGGAGTTGTCTGGAAAAATGCTGCCTCAGGCACTGTGTGTGTGTGTGTGTGTGTGTGTGTGTGTGTGTGTGTGTGTGTGTGTGTGTGTGTGTGTGTGTCTGAAATGCAGATATACAATCCTATACAGTTCACAACCTCCTCCTCCTCCTCCTCCTCCTTTCCATCTCCGATGCCAAACATTCATTTCATACATCGTCGAACACTCAACGAAACATCCTCGGGGGCACATCACGTGACTGGGTCAGAGGTCAAGGGTCAAGCCTGACTTGTCAGCCTGATTGTCACATGTCCCAGCTGACTTTGTTTCTCCCGCACTGTTTTATCAGAGGTTAAACACTTATCAGCTCTCATAGACAGTAGGAGAGAAGCATGCTTCGCCGGCCATGCTTACACACTCCTTACCAGCGAAGCGCGTCCAAATGTTCTGGATTAACCGGGATTGTTTAGGGGAAGAGCTGAAAGCATCCAGGGTCAGACCCAAGGCTAAAGCTTTACTATCTAGGTCATTTTTTAACTCAGCCACCTTGAACGGGTTTATTTCTGGAGTTCTGATTGACGTGGGCTGAGCGAGAGTGAATTCTTTGTTATGTTTAATGATATTAATGAGGCTCTTCTTGTTGTGGAACTTGTTTACTGGGTTCAAGGTCTATTGTTGATTCATTCGGTGGCTAAAAAAAAGAAGCATAGCGTGTCAGAACAAACAAGCTAAGTTTTTCACTGACCTTAAGGATTGACCTGAAGTGAGAGAGAGAGAGAGATATTCAGAAAGAATGCAGTTTTTAGACAAAACTTAATATCCATCTTTATAAAAAATGCATGGCAATTCTCAACTTGATATACAAATGTATAAACTAACATATTCACATGCACATCTATACATACAGTATAATAAAACTGTACAGTTGGCGTGTCATTGAAGATATTTGCAAAAAATTAATTTGGGCGGATGTAAAATGAGTAATAAAACACATCAAGATGGTTTTTGGAATTTTTGTCTGTCTGTCTGTCTGTGTGTTTGTGCATGCATCACGTAAAAACTACTGAATTAATTTTAATGGGGTTTTGACAGGTGTATTTAGCCGAGCTTGAGGTAACATATAGCTTTTGTTTTACTTAAATCGGCCCACTGGAAGAGAAGATATGCTACTTTGAAATTTAAATGGAAACGCCTTTATTTCATTACAAAAATTTAAAGAATCTTTGAAAAAATCACTAGCTCATCGCAAGATTCACCATATGGCGCTGTACATATTTTAATACGTACACAATAAGATGTCATGCAAACGAAGTCGTAGGCACATCTAGTACATTCCAATCCCACAGATAAGCCAATGCAGAACAAATAGCTGAAAAAACATTATTTTTTTACCATGCACAGGGCCCAGCAGGCAAACAGCCCAAAGCCACCGAGCCGGCCTCCAAACTCCCCAGACACCAATCCAATTGCACACCCATGAGATGCACTGAACAAACAAGTCTGATCCACGGGGGCCCCATCCAGCAACCAACACCACCAAAAGGATCCCCTGCCAGGTACTAGACACCACAATACACACCCAGAGGCCCTGCGAAACCCAAAACCTAGGTGGATCTAATGGTCAATGGATGTATTGTTATGGCTGATAGGCGTACACACACCTTCCTATGAGATCCTGTGTAAGCGCGTTACTGTATAGCTAAAATAATTCTTTGAGAAATCTCATCTCGCAATTCACCATTATATTAATGTTTTATAAAACATTAATATAAAACCCCCAGTGTTGATTTAACACTTTCAAAGTTTATTTGACGCGCATAAAATGGGTGTTATCTGGGTGTTACTTTAACACTCTAAGTGTTTATTCAACACTAAGAACTGTGCATTATGTGCATCTGTGTGGTTTTCCAGCAGAATCCATAAGTATGCATATCAAATTTTGACCAGCTCAACAACAATGCAGTCAGTAAAGAAGCTGGAATCACGTTTCATGAGTAAGTAGATGTATCCATCCATCCATCGTCTATACCACTTATCCTGTGTAGGGTCACAGGCGGTCTGGAGCCTGGCTCGGAGAGCTTACAGCGTAAGGTGCCATTCTAACGCAGGGTACACACACACACACACACACACACACACACACATACACAGACACACACACTGTGGGCAATATGGAAATGCCAAACAGTCTACGCCATATGTGTTTAAATTGTGGGAGGAAACCCACCAAACACAGCAAGAACATGCAAACTCCATGCAGAAAGAGCAGACGTGTGATTTCAACCCCCAACCCTGAACATGCAAGGCGACACTTCTAACCACTAAACAACCGTTTTTGTTCTTTTTTGTTTTATTCTTATTAGTAGTAGAAGTAGAGTAGTTTTTTTTCCCAATGGTATAGTCAGAGATGCTGCTCCAAGTAAGGTACCAAGCTAATCAAATTTCAAAGACAAGCAGTATTCTGATTTATCTACAGCAATTAATGCTTAAAAAAACCCAGATCTAATTCAAAAACTTGTCTTATACTCTGGGGCCCCATTTTCCATTTAGTACACTTGGTACATTTAGTACACTTGGTATATTTAGTACACTTGTCCCACATGACTTGGTGTAAATACACTGCCGGGCCAAAAAAAGGTTACAATTTCAGAAAGGTCAAATTATTGAGCTGCATCAAGCAAAAAAAACAACTAAGGAGATTTGAAATTACTGCGTTAAGAATCCTTCAAGACATTATAACAATGTGAACCGTCAACTTTTTGGAGGAAATTGAAATGTGGTCAGGAAAATGAATTATGATAGAGATCACTTAAAGACTTGGTGTCTAAGTTTCATGGTAAAAAAAAAAGAGTTAAAAATGTGAGTATTTCTATATGCACACAGTGTGATGAGAACTCACAGGATTGGGACTAAACAACTGTTTGTCCATAAGAAAACCTGATTAATGAGACTCAACATATTCAGCACTTTTTCTTTTTTTTTTGTATGAATGAACTGGATTTGCATGAATGCCATATTTCTAGTGTAAATGATGCAACTACACTGCTATGAAAGACAAGTGAAAATATTTAGTGTTTCTTATTATTACATCAACCACATACAATATTATTCAACCTACTTCTAGACAGTTGTACTCATTTCAAGCTTATTCTGTTGACCGATACTTTCACATCTTTCTAAAAGTAAATACTTAAAATGAGTTCAGCAATCTGCCAAGAAAACGAGAGTAAAAAAAAAAGTTTAGGAGTAAGTTTAATAATCTGATATTTGGTCTGTGTAATTATATAATAGGAAGTTTTAAATATATTTATCAAAATTCTGAATTGACTATATTTCACTGCTGTGTTTGTGTTGTATGCGTGACCGGGACTTTTTAAAAATTGATATACATTTATAGAGAAAATATATATTTATTTATTTATTTATTTGCTTAAATAAGTCTGGGCACTCATGCCTTTTGGGAATACAGTATTTCACTTCACTACAGTATTTTTTTGTTTGTTTCTTGGATGGGAAAATTTTCATTGTTGAAAAAAAAACCTACTTCAGCGAAGATCCAGGTGAGAAATTGAAAGCAGCACAGAGAAAGGAAGGAGAAATCAGGAGGAAAGATTGTCCGAGATCCACTCGTGCGTTCACCTGCGCTGTTTTAGCACCAACGACTCTTTATTTTCTCCTGGACTAACTTAAAAGCGAAGAGATGTCCCATGTTTTAACTACATTTTGGAGCTGATTATGCAATTCTGTACACAATGAATGCTGTAAAAAAAAAAAAACAAGAGAGAGAGAGAGAGAGAAAAAGAAAAGAATAACAAATCTGGATGATTTCACAAGCAGTTGGCACCCAGCATGCTTGCTTCATTTATATAAGGGTTTGTTGCACTTGCCGTGCTTGAGTAAGATTTTCTCACTCTGATCTTAACAACCTTCTCTCTCTCTCTCTATCTCTCTCTCTTTCTCTTTCTCCCTCTTCTCTTATCAGCAGAACCCTGCTAGGCCCCCGAAGCCACGCTAGACTGTAACTCGTATCCGTTCATCCGTGCATAGATCCTCGTTTCACGGAGGGCAATTACAGCAGCCAAATGTCCCCATGTTGCCTCCCCTTCATCCCTTTGAAGACAGGGAGAGACAGAGACAGAAAGGAGGGCCGGCTTACGATGACGGATGGGGCATTAAGATAGAGAGATAGTAAGAATTACTCAGCGACTCATGACCTTTGGGAAAGTCAGCACCGGTGGGGTGAGAAGAGCATGTTTCCTGTGCTGGAGGGGTGTGTGTGTGTGTGTGAGGGGGGGGTGCTGTATATTTAGCTCACATGACAATTTTGACATGGCTCGTCGCCATAAGGAAAGTCATTTGATGTAATCCTTAAGAAGAGCCTAATCATGGGGTGTTCTCTGATGGATAAGGAGACGGTCGTAGGAACATACTGTAAGGCGCAGGGTGGTAACATAAAGTGGGCGCGCACACACACACACAGACACACACACATACTGTATATATATATATGTGTATATTTGCTCTGGGTTCTCATGCTTTCTCCTTCCACCTACATTCTGGTATATGGCTTTGTGTATGTGTGTATATGTGTGTGTGTGTGTGTGTGTGTGTGTGTGCTCCACCATTGGTCCCCGGGTTGTAAGGCCCCCTAAATGCCCACTTGATGATAGGAGGACGTGACATTTTGCATTGTTCTCTTTCAGTAAAGCTATGTAAATGTTTTAAAGGTCAAACTGGACAAAAAAAAAATTCCACCAGCCAGACTCTCAGAGCTTATACAAATGAGTGAAAGTACCGCACATAAGTAATATTTGTAGTAATTATAATGTCTATCTAGAGTAACTTGTGTGTGAGTGTGTGTTTGGTGGGTTGGGGGGGGGTTGGGTTGTTGTTGTATTTAGCTCTATGTATAGATCGAAGGCCGTCATAATAATAAGAATAAATAACGAATTCGACCTTGAAAGGGATATTTAAAAGGGATACAAAAGTTTTAAGATATGAGGTGTAAAGAAATCAGCTGTTGGCTTCTCAGTGTGTGTGAGAGAGAGGTTTCCTGAATGCTGAGATTAGCTTTTTTTTCTCCCTTACAACTTTCTTCCTCCCACTTGCTCTCTCTCTCTCTCTCTCTCTCTCTCTCTCCCTCAGACCCCCTGCCCTCTCTGTCTCCTCGTAGTCTGCCTTCACATCTGGATCTGCCATCAGCGATCGAGGGAGAGAGGGTGGAGGCTCCTGTACCATCCCTGCCAGACTGCCTGGGTCAAACAAACACTCCAACTCCCATTCATCATGCTAACAAAACACACACACACACACAATACACTCACGATGTACAGACTCACAAATGTACACACACACTAACGTTGGATGGGAACCGTTCTGTTGGAGGGTTAAGTATGGGGTAATGTGTCATGTGTTTCATCAAGAGTGAGTTAAGATGTACACACACACACACACACACACACACTCATAGAGACACATGAAGACACAGACAACCTTAAAGATTAGCATTCAAATCATGGCATCAGTGTGTGTGATAAGCTGTAGGAAAATGTTATGAGTGCAGAGAGTTTCTGAGCACTTGTGTGTTTGTATGAGAGTGTGTGTGTGTGTGTGTGTGTGTGTGTGTGTGTGTGTGTGTGTGTGTGTGTGTGTACAAAAAGGTGGTTGTACCAGCCAAATGCCCCCTATTAGAGATTCCTATTATTGTTTGG
>JAQMYG010000005.1:3314566-3325787 GCA_030014215.1 Clariallabes teugelsi
GTGTGTGTGTGTGTGTGTGTGTGTGTGTGTGTGTGTGTGTGTGTGTGTGTGTGTGTGTGTGTGTGTGTGTACAAAAAGGCGGTTGTACCAGCCAAATGCCCCCTATTAGAGATTCCTATTATTGTTTGGACATTTCGGTCATCACTAAGATACATTAAAACAAAATTCACACACACACACACACACACACACACACACACACACACACATGAACATTGATATATTCTCTCTCTCAATCTCTCTCTCTCTCTCTCTCTCTCTCTCACACACACACACACACACACACACACACACACACACACAGACATATCTACAGCTGCTTAGTCAAAAGAGAGGAAGAGAGAGAGAAAAAAAGAAGATATTTTGATGGATATTGCACACATTCTTTGCTTAGCCTGATAAGAACAGGATGTTCAGAAATACCCAAGAACATGCAAATGTTTCACCCAAAACACTTAATAATACTGTATATGATTCCACAATATATATGTATATTGTAGAATACAACATTGTTTCCTCTATGTAAATATGCAAAAATGTTATTTTTTTAAGCAAATTAGTGAATCAATGCTATCCTAAAAAGAATGTTAAAGAACTCAAACATATAATGAGCTAAAATGGTTTTTAGAAATGTGAATTCAGCACAAATTTAACCCAAACCCCCAAACATCATGATAACAATCAGTCATCTAAGATGAGATAACCAATTAATTATCTTTTTTTTTTTCTTTCTAATGCACATTTGAATTTGTAGCATCCATTTATATCTCTCTCAAAGTTCCTCGATGGTTTCTTCTCGTTTGTTCTCCAAACTGTTCATCAGAGCGAAGAGGCGTTTGCACAGACGCCAGAGTAAGGTCAAATGTCTTGAAGGTGTAAGAGTCACAAACATTGCACCATGGAAAAACAAAACCGAAGTGCTCACTAGTGCTAAAGTGTGTGTGTGTGTGTGTGTTGTGTGTTATTACTGAAGCTGAGTTACTGGTTAGCTGCTGTGGTTGTGCTTTTGCAGCAGCAGGAAGCAACACATGCTCTATCTTTGCAAACGCTAATGGAAAATTCAGATGAACAGAAAAATGTGTGTGTGTGAGAGAAAATGTGTGACACACACACAGTGCACATCATCTTAAACCCATGCACTGCTATAGCAACATGTGTGTGTGTGTGTGTGTGTGCGCGCACATTAATGTCAACTTGAGGTTGCTCAGATTCGTGCCAATTATAGCTGTTTCTCTCATCTAAATTTACTTGCATTCAATGACATGACAAGGATAATTCGGTGACTAGTAAAGAATAATATAATGAGCTACTCTTTATAATATAACGAATATTATGGGGTGTGTAATTAAAAACTGAAATGATTGATATGACTATTTTATTGATATTACAGAGGTCACCGAGAAGTCAGCAAGACCTAATGACATTAAAGTGAAAGCTCCAAACATCTAGATATTTCTAGATAGGTTCACATATCAACAACGAATTTCATTTTAGTGTAATCCAGGGTGTATTCTCACCTCATGATCAGTTTTTTTTTAGTCTGATCAGGATAACATCGTTACTGAAGATGGATGATTCGATAAAACAGTCAAGAATTCGCACCAGACTGAACACTGGTGTTCCACAAGTATATATGCTTGGTTATCTCAGCTTGGATCTCTGCAAGAACCATGTTGAAAAATATGCTAGAGTTGGTAGAAGCAGGTTGAGAGTGTGCTGAAAGTTCTAAAACAGGACTAAGAGTAGGCAAGTGTTGCAATAACCGGGTTCTGAGTGTGTTTGAGTTGCACCAGATTATTTACTGGTGTTCCACAAGAGTCTGTGCTTGGTCCTCTCCTTTTGTGGTTCTGCTAGAAGAAAGTTATGAGTTGCAAGAATCATGTTCTGAGTATGCAAAATTTCCTAGAACGTTGTATGCCAGAATTGCGTGAGGTTGTGAGTATGCGATTTTGCAAGAACCAAATTAAGTGTATGCTAGAGTTGCAAGGAAGAGGTTATGAGTATGCTAGCATGGGACGAAAGAAGTTATGAGTATGCTAGCATTGCTAGAAACAGATTAAAATATGCTAAAGTTGCTAGACCCTGGTTAAGACTATCCTAGATTTGCAAAAACCAGGTTATGAATATACTAATGTTGCTAGAACCAGGTTGAGAGTGTGCTAGTGTTGCTAGAGAGAAGCTGTGAGTGTGCTAGAGGTATAAAAAAAAATATTAAGATTATGCTATAGTAGCTAGAACCAGGTTAATAGTATGCTAGTGTTCCAAGAGTGAGGTTGAGAGTATGCTAGAACTAGGTTGTAAGGATGCTAGATTTGCAAGAAAGATGTTGTGAGTATGCTAACATTGCTAGAACCAGGCCGTGAATATGCTAGATTACTAGAACCTCATTAAGACTATTCTAGATTTGGAAGAACCAGGTTAAGAATATGCTAATGTTGCTAGAACCAAGTTGAGAGTGTGCTAGCGCTGCTAGGTAAGGCTGTGAGTGTGCTAGAACTAGGTTGTGAGGATGCTAGTGTTGCAAGAAAGAGATTGTGAGTATGCTAGCATTGCTAGAACCTGGTTAAGAGTATCCTAGATTTGATAGAACCAGAATAAGAATATGCTAATGTTGCTAGAAACAGGTTGAGAGTGTGCTAGCATTGCTAGGTAAGGCTGTGAGTGTGCTAGCGGTATAGAAAATATGTTAAAAGTATGCCGCAGATGTTTGAACCAGGTTAGTTGTATGCTGAGTTTGTGAGAACCAGGTTAATAGTATGCTAGGGTTACAAAAAACATAATAATAATAATAAAAATGGGTTGAGTATGCTGAGTTGTTTGAACAGGTTAATTGTATGCTAGAGTAGAAAGAACAAGATTTAGAGTGCTAGAATTGCTACAACCTGGTTAGGACCATCCTATGTTTGTAACAACCAGGTTAAGAATATATTAATGTTGCTAAAGTGAGGCTGTGAGTATGCTAGATCTAGGTTGTGAGGATATTCATGTTGCAAGAAAGAGGTTGTGAGTATGCTAGCATTGCTAGAACCTGGTTAAGACTATCCTAGATTTGGAAGAATCAGGTTGAGGAAATGCTAATGTTGCTAAAAACCAGTTTGTGAGAGTGTGCTAGAGAGGTTAAGAGTATGCTAAGGTTGCTAGAGTGAGGTTGTGAGTGTGCTAGAGTTACAGAAAACAGGTTATGAGTATGCTGCAGTTGCTTGAACCAGGTTAATTGTATGCTAGGATTGCTAGTTTGAGGTTGTCAGTAATCTAGAGTTACTAGAATCTGGTTAAGACTATCCTAGATTTTCAAGAACAAGGTTAAGAACATGCTTATGTTGCTAGACCCAGGTTGAGAGTGTGCTATAGTTGCTAGAACCAGGTTAATTGTATGCTAGAGTTGGAAGAACCAGGCTGAGAGTGTGCTAGAATTGCTGGAAACTGGTTAAGACTATCCTATGTTTGCAAGAGCCAGGTTAAGAATATGCTAATGTTGCTATAACTAGGTTGAGAGTGTGCTAGAGTTCCTAGAAACAGGTTAAGATTATGCTAGGGTTGGTAGAACCAGGTTAACAGTATGCTAGTATTACAAAAAATAAATTTAAATAAATAAATAAGAGTATGCTACAGTTCCTTGAACCTGGTTGATTGTATGCTAGAGTTGGAAGAACCAGGTTAAGAGTGTACTAGAAGTGCTAAAGTAGAAGAACATGGTTAAGACTGTCCTATGTTGACCAAGATGGCACCGGTGAGGTCGGCTGCCGTCACGACTGCTCCGACCACCTTTTCTTTGTTTTTGTTTTTTAAGTTAGTTATCATAAGCATTTCACTGCATATCGTACTGTGTATGACTGTGTATGTGACAAAAAAAAATTTAATTTTAAGTTTTGAATTTGTTTGCAAGAACCAGGTTGAGAGTATGCTAGAGTTACTAGAATCAGGTTAAGATTGTGCTAAGGTTGCTAGAGTGAGGCTGTGAATAAGCTAAGGTTGCTAGAACCGGGTTGAGAGTATGCTACAGTTGCAAAAACAAGTAAAGAGTATGCTGCATTTGCTTGAACCAGGTTAGTTGTATGCTAGAGTTGCAAGAACTAGGTTGAGAGTGTGCTAGAATTGCTAGAACTAGGATGTGAGCAACTTAAACTTGCTAGACCCAGTTTGCTTCTCGGATCGTGGCATTTCTGGTAGATGTCCCATCACGGATTGTATCTCATCACCTAAAACTGAACCCCAGAGAAACAGAGCTGATGTATATTCCTAAAACCATGCTGTGATATGGGATGATGTGATATAGCGAATTCACTGATCATTCTGTTTAAAAATGCATGTTTGTGAGGGATTCAGTTACCAGGTATGATTCTCATAACATGTTGGTCATTTATTCAACTCTTTCTCTTAAAAGGGCCCAGTACCTAACTGATAAATACCTAAATACCTAACTGATATTTCAGTCCTTTCTCATTTTGAAATTTGACTTCTGTAGTGCAAACCAGCTGATCCTTCTTGATGTACCAGATACAGAATGCAGAAGCACTTCTTGTCTTGTGATTTCCTCGATATCAATCATGTCATTCCTTCCCTTCACAAATTTTTTTGATCATAACCAATTTTAGTCATCAACCCACAGATCGTAGTCCAGATGTAATATGTGCGAATCTAAACATGAACCTGTGCAGATTCTGTAGAGGATCTTCTGTTGCATCTTATCAAATCTCTTAAATGCAAAATGCTTTTACATGAGCTGTTTAGCTGAAGGTCCCTCGTTGCACCCTTGTGATTGATGAACCTTTTGTACTTTTTAAAAAATCATTTTCAGTCTTTGCAAAAATAATCCGTGCTTATACACAAACATACTCACTCATTTGAGGATTTAAAGTTAAGACAAGCGTTGAGACTCCTTTGTGTTTCTAGGAAACATATACAAAATATGCTTTAATCCAATTTGTAAAAGGGTGACGGTGTAAAGAAACAGACACTATAAGTGCTACCATTCTTTTTAATACATTTGACAAAAAAAAATGGTTCTGCTTTTATGATTAATGACTTGGCATATGCAAATCAGGTGGTGGTGTTCTTAATGTTGGATCTCAGCAGATGTTTCTTACCCTGCCTCACACCCATATCCTGTCGCCTGCACAATGGCACTTGTACAAAAGGACAGGAAGTGTCAGTCTCTCATAACCATCCAATCAAAGCCATCATTATTCCCCTGTGGATCCCTCCCACAGGAAGTGGCATCTGCAGTGTTCAGCAGCTGTGCATGCGTTAGGGTTATTATGGAGTGCTTTTAGATTTTTTCGTCACTCATACACACTGCTGGGCCATTGTGCTCATGCTGAATGGAGATCCCCTGCTGAGCTCCTTTTTTTTTATGGTTCCGCCACAAGTGAGGATCACATCTGGGGAAGGATCGAGACTGAATGAAAGTTTAGTTTAGTCTGAGGTTAAGGTCACTGCAAGGCTTTTGTAATATCCATAGTTAAGATAGAGTAGAGATTAGGCATAGGTTAAGGATTCCAAGGCAGGGTGGCTTACATGCAGGTGTCGACCTAACACAGATTTATGTCCATGACAAAGCCTAATTTAGGACAATTGCAAATTTACTTAATTTTTCACATTGCCTCAACCTTAAGCCTGAACATGAATGCTGACATTAGCCTTGAATTAATCCCAATCTAAATGTATTACCCTTAAACTAGGCATAATGCACATTTTAAAGGATTACGCCACAGGTCTTTTTGTGTTTTTTCTTTGTACAGGAAATAGAATGAAATTCTTGTCCGTGGAAAGCACACACACACACACACACACACACAAAGGAACCAATGCTAATACTCAAGTGCTAAGCATAAAATGCTAATCCTGGTTTGTGATATTATGTGACATAAATATTGATTTCTTCATATTAAATTAAATTAAATTAAATTATGTAGAATACATTAAAGAAATGTAAACAAATACTGCAACAGGTTGCAAAGTGCCTGAAAATACAATAATCTTTGATTGTTTATGTAACAACCTCAGCAGCAACCTCATTTCCCCTCTCGTCTGTTCCAACCACTCAGCATTCAGCATCATCAGTAAAACTAATCACCGGCCTGATCATCTGTCATCATCTGCACCTGTTTCTCACTGGTTCATGCATTAAGTTAGATGGGTTTTTTAATGCTTTAATGATTCATAGGTCACTGTGTGGCTTAACAAACAAGAAACATTCATCTGAAACTACTTAGATACAGGGACTGGAGTGAAATCAGAGACATCAAATCCTTCAGGAAGCCTGGAGAACTATTCCTCCAAGACTACATTAAAAATACAAGTCTGGCTCTTTGGAAGCAAAGTTTTAGAGATATAATTAGCAATTTAAAAAAAACAACAAATTGAATCAAAATAGAAATTTTAATTACATACTAACCAAATTTATAAAATGAAAGAGTAAACTGTGATGTAAAAAAATATAAAAGTATAGAAATGTGAAAATATAATGTGGGTATGGCAGCAGCAGAATAATTGGAAACAGACAGTATGAAACCAGAATAGCAGCATAATGATAAGACAAAGAGTGTGATTATGATTGTTTATGGTCTAAAGTGCAAGACAGTCTTAATCTTATGTGCAAATGAGCAGTGTGCAAACAAGAAATGTGCAGCAAGTGAGAAATGTGCTACATCACAAAATACAAAAACCATGAAATGCATTAAATACAAGTCATTTAATAAAACATCTTAAACATAAAACTCAGCACAAGGAGGTCATCGCTGGCTAGGCTAGTAAAAAGTTTGGGTTTTTTTTTTGTATTTTTGTATATTACTCAGTATGTTGTTCTTGACAATCAAGCCACTTACTTATAGCTGTACAGATGAATGTTTCTAATGTAAAAAAAAAAAACACCCGCTCTTCTGTATTCCTGCTAGATCTAGCTGGCTAATGCATTTCGTTTCAAATCATCTAATAGCTTTTGGCAAAGCATGGAACAATAATCAGAGCTAAATAAAGTGCCATCTTCTTGAGAAAGTAAAAATAAGTAGATTACTCTGATCTGCATCGGCATTACCAAAACATAGGTTGAAAAAATCATGAAGTGTTATTGCCACTATTTTAAGCTTAACTCCAACCATAACATTGAATTACTTGCTTATTAATCTTTAGACTTAACATGATCTTCACTCAAGATTTATTTTGTAGTTGAATGCTGAATTGCCTTTTTTTCACCAACTTGTCTGTCTATTACCCAGACAACGCCAAAAAACTACTAACTACTTTAGCATGTGCGTCATCTCTACCTAAAGAGTGTGACACAGCAGCAGTTTAGTCCTTTATTAGTCTCTCCCGTTCTCTTACCTCCTCATCTGTACAGTTTGCTAAAGCTTTGCTTAAAACTTACTTCCTCTAGATGTCCGTACAGCCGAGTCACTGGCAATCTTTAAACGAGGACTAAAGACCTATGTGTTCCTTTGATATTTGGGTTAAACCTCCCCAAAGCCCACCAAAAAATTTAACGTACCTAGTTAGTAACCTAGTAACCCAGTGTAAGGCTCTATGCAATGACGGAAACTTCAAAGCATTTTTGTAAGTCGCTTCGGGTAAGAGCGTCTACCAAATATGTTAATGTTAATGTAAATGTAAATGCTAAAACAGACCCAATTCCAAAACTGCAGCTTTGACCTTAACGCCACCATCAATGGCAATGCTTGTCATCTTGTAGATCATTAATTAGCCACGCTGTGGCTCTGCCTCTACATAACTTTTCCAACCTTTTCTCAAAAGACGCTTTTGTTTTTATGAGCTTACCGCCAAACCTGACCATTATCCCTTAAGCCCAATGAGATTGTTTCATTTTTCCTTCTCCTAGTAAAACCCAATATAATCACACAAGCAATAGGTCACTGTGGCAGAAAACCACCAGCACCTCACTGGAATAATGTACTACAGCACTGACCGGCAGTTTAACACCAGAATCATTAAACACATCACAAATATTTCAATATGAACATAACTGATGTGTTATATGCCGGGATTTTCCTTAAACGTACAGCTTTATGACTAAGCCCTAACCCTGCTTATTCATTGTTTTTAAAACAACCAAATGATTTAAACCCTTGACATTATGATTTGTAAATCTTTTGCTGTTTCATTGTGGTGTCCAAATGATCCAAATGCTGAGTCACTGTGAAAAATGTGAAGGAAGCAAGAAGCAAATTAACTCTGAATATGTTTCCATCAAAGCAGAACCCTGAATCTTTTAGGATTATAGTCCATAACACTCTCAGTGGTTCAGCTAACGAGTAACAAGAACCATATTTCTGATATACTCTTCATCGTCGTTCATCTTCCACCTTCAATACTCAGCGCTTTTTGATTCATTTGATTTAATGTTTTATCTTGAATGTTTGGTTAGGCAACACACACACACACTCTCTTTCTCTTATCAGTGTGTTGCAGACGTCTGTAGGCTGATAATTAACTCAACACGTTGACACAGGTGAGCAGCACTGAAAACTGAAGCACACACACACACACACACACACACTGGGAGATGAGTGGCAGTTCTGTTTGTTGAAGTTGTTCTTCTCTGTGAATCTTATCTTAACTAGTCAAAGTTCTTAATGCTGCCTTTGTCTTTCTCCTTGTATGTCTGACTGTGCTGCATGTTTAACCGAATCCAAGAAAATCATTGATAAATTGTACTTTATCTAATCGGATATTACTTTTGATATCATTTGCATCACTGAAATATATAACATACCATCAATCACTTGTTTATAAAATTAGAAAATTGACACCATTTTTTGTGTGTTTTTTTGGGGAGGATCAGATACCAAATAATTAAAAAATCTAATTTAAATTTTAAATTTTTATTTTATTTGTCTCATACACAGTACGATATGCAGTGAAATGCTTATGCGACCACCAGTGACCTTAAAAAATAAAAGCTTATAGATAATAAATAAATATGAATAAAAGGAAATACAATAGAAAATAAATTTAACTAAGATAAAAATAAAAATATACTGTACAAGTAAGGACATTCACAATATAGCAAAATATAGAAAAAAAATTTAAATTTATAGAAATGTAGAAATTTTGTGTAAACAAAGTGTAAAAAAAAAATTTTTTTTTTTAAATGCATAAAAAGTGTTTTATTAAAGTGTCTTATTAAAGTGTCTTTTGCAATGATCCAGAAATGAAAATATAAATATGTAAGTGTAAGTGTGCATGAATGTGTTCATAAGTGTCCATGAATGTTCAGTCAATTTTGGATGTTAAATATGGAGGTTATTGCTAAAACCGCTTTGAGTTGACAATAAGCTACGCAAAATCACATCGCATGACACTGCTAAAGCTGAAACAAACTTCAAATAGAAAAGAAATGTTACATTTCTGAAATTTCTGAATATGAAATCTACTGGAGGAAACTGTATTTTTTGTTTGGTTTTATACAGCAAATATGCAACGCAATACGAAGATCTGATTATTTGCCGTGCAACTTCATACATGCAATGATGAACTCAAATCGTACTCATTAATGTTTTGGGATTTAAATTGTTTTCATTTTGTCAGTGAATTTTTTCAGAATTAATATTATTATTATTGAGAAATTTTCATTTGTCAACAGATGCAGGGGGGAAGTCGTAGCTAGACGTAGTTAAGCCGCTAGACGTCCGATAGGAAGATTGTGAATTCAAATCCCAGCACCGTCAAGCTACCACTGCTCGGCCCTTGAGCAAGACACTTAACGCTCAATGAGATCACTGTGAATAACCGTTTGCTCTGGATCAGTGCGTCTGCCAAATGCTGTAAATGTAAACACGTATCGCTCTAAGCTGGTTAACCTGACAGGCAATCCTAAGCATTACATTATCAATTCATTTTATTTCACTCTTGGGTTTGATGTTGCGTAACCAACATAGCCGCTTACACTTGACTGTGTCTTCACTGTAATACACGATACAAGAACCCCCTCCAAAAAACACACAGGCTCCTCTATGGGACAGTTCTTATTTTAAATTAATGCACAATGGATCTAAAGAACCTCCACTTACACTTCTTTTTTAAGTGTTTGTCTCTTTCTAGTGCTGTCCCCTTTGTCCCTTTGTGTCCCTCCTGATTCACTAATGAAACAACTTGACGGTTGTTGTGCATTGTGCCAAGCAGCTCTGGTGTACGTGTGTGTGAACAGATGTCCCAAATGCCCAAGGCATATCTTCTATCTCACAGGAAACCCTCAAATGTTATTGCCTTAATGTGTGTGTGTGTTTGTGTCTGTGTGTCAACTGGCATCTACTTACACATTCCCACTTGATTACATACAGTATGTCTGCCAGTTACTATATCCATAAAGGCAAGCGTGCCGTGTGTGTGTGTGTGTGTGTGTGTGTGTGTGTGTGTGTGTGTGTGTGTGTTTACTAGGATGGTAGACAAATGCTGATGGCTTTAGGAAGAGGGGGGAGTGGGGGGCTGCACTGTGTCTGATTAGCCGACAGTCTATCCATGCTGTGGTCTCTAATCGTTGCAAATGGTTGTTCAGAGAGTGTGTGTGTGTGTGTGTGTGTGTGTGTGTGTGTGTGTGTGTGCGTGTGCTGCTGCATCTTGAGGTGAGATTAAAAGGTTCATTGACCCAGATCTGTTAGATGGCTAGAGAGTGTGTGTATGTGTGTGTTTGGGGTGGAGGGGGTTAAATCAGCTGTTGGCTTCTCAATGGAAATTTTTGCTCATTAGTGATTTAGTGGATAACATCAGAGAGAGAGAGAGAGAGAGAGAGAGAGAGAGAATGACCGGAGGCAGAAAGATGGAAACTAGTAGCTATGCATGTGACATCAGACTGGCTTTGATAATGGACATCGACTCCACTGACCCAGAATAGGATGCATGTGTATTACACTCTCTCTCTCTCTCTCTCACACACATCATTTTTACTTTGCATCAAAGTGAAGTTGTCATTGCCATCTGTTTCCTGAATGAACCTCTGTCTATAGTATTTAAACATGAGCTAAATATATAACATGAAACTTACTGTACCATGCGACCATATTACTTACTGTACCATGCTACTACAGATCACAGATCATAATTATAGAAGGCACCATATAGTGCCTTCTATAATTATGATTTTAGTAGCATTTATATATATATATCAGGGCATGACATTAACTTTTTTGCTGACTGGCCAATGTGACTAGTGGATTTCCGGAGTCACTCGCCATTCAGCCTTTTTACTAGCCACAATTTTGTTACCAGA
>JAQMYG010000005.1:3331736-3350099 GCA_030014215.1 Clariallabes teugelsi
CTCGCCTCGCACCTCCAGTTTCGAGTTTGCATGTTATTAGTGTTATTATATATAACATATAGTCCTCATCAACAGTTTATGATGGTGATTCACTCAATCACTCAACTTCTATACCGCTTTATCCTGTATTCAGGGTCGCGGGGGGCCTGGAGCCTATCCCAGGAGAATTAGGGCACGAGGTGGGGAACACCCTGGACAGGGTGCCAATCCATCGCAGGACACACACACACACACACTACGGACAATTTGGGAACACCAATCATCTGCATGCCTTTGGACTGTGGGAGGAAACCAACCAAAGCATGGGGAGAACATGCAAACTCCATGCATACAGAGAGGGGAATCGAACCTGGCCGGGAATCAAACCCGGACCCTGGAGGTGCACGGCAACAGTGCTAACCACTTAGCCACCATGTCCTTTATTAACAATTTTTTTTTTACATGATAAGGATTGCTGCTTGGCTTCTTAAATAATAACTAACATAAATATTTTTCTCCAAAATATTCCCTGATCTTTTTTTTCCTGCTTCATGTCCCTGGGTAAGGGCTGATAAATAGAGAGGCTTTGTGCACGATGATGGGGTTAAAGACTCCCTGAAAGCTTTTCTTTGGGAGGGAGGCTTTAATTATGCGCGCCGATTGTCGACGGCTCGATTGTGCGCGTCCAGCTGCACGCGGGAAGGTCGCGCGAGAGGCGGAGAAGAGCGCGCGCGGGCGCCCGTGCGTGCGTGCGAGCGCGCGTGTGTGTGTGAAGGCGAGCGCGCGGGGCAGACACACTGACGCCGCTCGAGGAATTCTTCCCCCATGTGCTGAAAGAACAAGAGAGAGAGAGAGAGAGAGAGAGAGAGCGCGCGCTGAGGGGAAATGGGAGGGCTGGCACTCACCTGGTGCACTATAAATTATTATAACTTACTATTTATGCAAGAATTATAAAATGATTAATAACCAACAATCTAAAACTAAAAGAAATAAAATGATTAGTTATTACTCGTAATACTCAACATGGGGCATTGGTGTGGCTCAGTGGTGGGTTTCTCGCCTGCCATGTGAAAGGTCTGGGTTCAATGCCCAAACCCCAGCCACTGGATGCAGCGCTGGTCCCAAGCTCGGATAAAATAGGAGGGATGCAGTCAACAACTAACGACAGGCACGGGTAGATCACTGGTTATAGTTCAGAAGGTCCCAGGTTCAAATCTCTAGCACCACCAAGTTACCACCGTTGGACCCCTGAGCAAGGCCCTTAACCCTCAAATGCTCAGATGTATAATAAGATGAAAACGCTAGTCACTCTGGATAAGGGCGTCTGGCACATGCCGTAAGTGTAAACTCAAAATACTCAATGCAACCTATTCAGAAATGTAGGGCCACCGCATATAATTCTTCAAACAAGACAATGAAGAATATAAACTCTTAAATTTACTTAATGTACTAGAATTTCCACAAAATAAAAAACAATTCGCCCAATCTTTAAGCATGCTTCACTTTGTCAGATTTAGGTTTGTCAGATTTAATTCTATTTAGGTGAGTTCTTGATTCAAAATGTCTGGCAGTAATCAGGCCTGGGTGTGGGAAGTGCAAACTCAGCTTAAAAAATATATATATATGGTTAATCACAGATCATTTAGGATTTAGTGAGGGGCAATTCCTGATTCATATAGGGGCATGTAGGTTTGGACAGATTTTTTTTACCTTAATAAATAAAAAAATCATTAAAAAAACAACTGCATTTTGTATTTACTCTGGTTATCTTTGTGTATTATTAAAATTTGTTTGATGATCTCAATCATTTAAGTGTGACAAATATGCAAAAACATAAACCATCAGGAAGGCAGCAAATACTTTTTCACGACACTGTAAAATATGATTATACAGAAAGGTGTTTCGCAATGATTTGAGTAAACGTAGACAGTATTAGTGTAAAGAAAACTTTAATCAGATTCAATGTATTCTTAGTTTGAGTTAGGAAGTGATTAAAGCAGAATGTGCTTACTGTGTGTACAGAATGTGTAGAGATTATACTGCACGTGAAGGTGTAAAATGACTCATTATTATGAAATATCAAGGGCAGGCTATCACGAAATCTAGACAAAATACTACAGCAGGCCAGATATTTTAGCCTTTCCAAGTCAAGTCAAGTTCCAAGTGTGGTCAAAGGCAAATTATCCATCTTCAGATAACTCTGTCCTCAAATTTATAAGCTGGATGCCATGACAGCTGAAAAGAAAACTATTAATAAAAATGTTAGAGAGAACTGATGTGAGTGGTGTTCACCTTGTGTTTGGTCCGAATCATGCATTTTTCTTTATATAAAATGTCTTCCATTTTATTTCAGACGCAATGTGGCTTTAAAACTAACAATAGAAGATGGAACAGAACCAGACTGAAAACTTCTTGATATTTTGTCCTTGTGCTCATCCAAAGATGCACTAAAGGAAACCACCTCTGTGTGTAACTACATAAGTTATAATACATTAAGGAACGTTCAACGTTCTTGAATTCAGCGTATGCACAAGTGCCGCAAAGTCAGAAGTTGAGCATTTGCTCTACATTATAATTTTAACTAAAATCTTGCCTAAGAACTAAAACTTTTGTGCGACCCTGTATTTTTATTCTAATCCTTATTTTGTGTCTTTATTAAGAACTCGAGCACTGAAGTTAAACTCTCCAAGATCTTTTCCACAGTCTGAAGTAAAAAAACATTGTAGCTCTAAGTCTAGTAGTGCTTGTGTCATACCATAGTTAATGTTTGTGCTAATGCACTGGTAAGCTTACAAAAACTACTCAGACTGCAGAGTGAAGCAACGTCTTGTGCTTGACATATGTGATGCGTTATAGGGTGTGACTTAAGGATAATCATAGTTGTGTACCTGCTATTATCCCACACTAAACCAAGAAAGGAGGAGGGTGGATCATTCTATTTGTTTAGCACTAGTCACACACTGAACAACCTTCTTTTCACACAAAACTCGTTAAACAACTGTATACTGTAATGTCCAACGGTACTAAGTGGGTTGATGGGTGGTTCAGTATGAGCATATTGTGAATATGGGTTCTCGGAAGAGCACAGGAAAGTTTTTATGTTTACAATAATGGTTTATTCCCAAATCTCACTCTTGGTGGAAATGTTCATTCCTCAAACAAGGTAAATGCATCTTTTATTGATGTATGAGACAGATAAAATGTTAATATTACACATTAAACAAATAATCACTAACAGCTAATTATCTAAAACAAAAGTTAGGCAAATAGTCCTATTAAGCAATAATAGTGTACATACTGTATATTTGACAGCTGCCTTCAAATTAAATAAAAATAATTTACATCCTTACCAAAGCATTTGTAACATTGTAATCATGTGAAGCTAGTTTCTTCACTATCTCCCAAAGGTTAACAATATTAGATTTATTCTAATCAATCATTACCTAACTTGTGTATGTAATTAGTCTCAACTGTAATATTAATCTACATAACATAGTGTCGTATAGCTTTCCCAAGCCTGTTTACATTTGATAAATCTAGCAATCACCATGATAGTACTCAGACATCACAATATAATAATTATATAACAAAATATGTTTAAAGATTGTCTACACACATTTCTATAATAAGCATTTTTCCTCTTTCCTCATCCTTAGCTATCAGCCAGTTTACAGGAAACGGTCTCACTCAGTGCTAAAACCCTATCCGAATGTTAGCAAGCCCACACCCCAGTCAGGTAAAAAACAGGTTAATTATTCAACGTAAACATTACAAGTGCTGCAGGCTAACGCTGTCACAGTGATAGCTTTGTGAGAATGCTGAACAGCATTACTCTTAAATCGCTTATGCAATCTTTAACACACGGGGGCCCAAGGCTGTTCCCTGCACTCAGGGGTGAAATTGGGTTATAACACACTGAAGCAGAACTTTAGCAGCACAGATGATCACAGTTGAGCTTCAGACAAATCGTTTGTTGGAAATGTTAACAGTTTTAACGGAATATTCTGAGAATCCATTTAACTGCATGTCCATCAATATTCATATCAACCAATATTACTTGTGATTTGTTGTCTTTGCTGCTGTGATTGTAAATCTAAGCCTAATCGATTTGTTACTTGAATTGAATGGGTTTTTATATGGGTTATAATCTTATTTCATTTTTTTTAAGGATTCAGTAAGCATTCTTAAATGAATTAATCACAAAAAACAGGTAGGTCAGTACAGGTAGGTGGACTGGCTCTACTATATTATGAAGCTATGTGTGCATAGTGCACAGCTTTATCCTGCAGTACAACTGTTTTTTTGCACAATATTTGCTGCTGCTATTTGCACAAGAACTTTTTCTTTGCTGTTACTACAACACAAAATGTTCACTGCATTTGCCATCTTATGGACAATTTATTTGCACAACCTCAACTCTGTGTACCGCCACATTGTCACAGGGTATGGCATTGTGTCGTGTTTGTTAATGCATGTACATTTGCACAAGTGCACAAGTTCTTAGACAGTTTTGTTAATTTACTGTATGTTTTTACATTTGTTGTGTTAGCTAGGTAGCTAAAGTAGGTGTCTTAGCTAGTTTTGTATATTTATTAGTTTTTGTTCATTTATGTTGTTAATTTATGTTGTGTGTAGCACCTTGGTCCTGAAGGAATATAATTTTTCAATTAAACTAGTGTTCATGCACATCTTTTAACTGTCCTATAGGTGGAAAGTTTTAATGATCTCATTTAATCAACCTCACACATCATTTGTGTAATACCTAAGGAGATTGCATTGTGCTTTGCCTGGTTGTTTTTAAGGTGCAATCTATAAAAGATAGACACTAAAGATCCTAAAGTGTGATATCCTTGATAGTGCCTTCTTGATAGTTTACAAGAAAAAAGTACACTTTGGAACTTTTAGTTCATGTCTGAGCGTGATGGATGCATTTCATTACTTAAATAACTCTAGAAATGAAATAATATGAATAAAGAATGAGTATGATAAAAAGTTTTCATATTCTTCATGTACAGCAGACAGTGCACTCGCCTTGTGGGCGGGACCTCTTCGCTGCCCTCTTGAAGGACATCTCGGCTGACCAATGAGAGCTGAAGCTCGAGCCCCTGGCCAGGGTAGAGTACTGGAGCGCGTGAATGGGTGACGTCACGAGGCTGGCGCCAGGCTGTCTGGGAGTCGCGCGCTAGATCAACACAGCTGGAGCGGGCTAGGACACACAGCTGGGCCGCCAGCGCATTCCTGCACAAAAACAGGATTGTGAGAAAAAGGAAAAATGGGAACAGAGGTGGGGCGGGAGGGGCACACACACGCACACATACACACGCACACACACACTTTGGAGTTTACTAAAAATGCATGAGTTAAAAAGAGAATGGGAGCAGCTTGTCTATGGCTTGGTGATCTCGCGCTCTCTCTCTCTCTCTCTCTCTCACGAGTTTATTTTGGGATTTTCAGGATGAGGAGTAACACTTTCAGAATGCACAGTGACCCCGCAGTGCTATCTGTCCGTTTGTCGGCTTAGTGTTAAACACTGCTCAACTTTTCACAGGACAGTGCAGATGTCTTCTAAACAAATGCTCTCATAACATCCATATACCCAATTATCTCATAGCAAAAGCTTCGTGTGTGTGTGTGTGTGTGTGTGTGTCAGTCTGTCATGGGAGTTCGTTCCTGACGCCAGGGTGTCTGCTGGCCATGAGACTGTGTTTGTGTGTGTGTGGTGTTAACACATACATTGTTATTTTTAGCAGAAAGACAGATAGATAGATGGACAGACAGTCCTACAAATAGAAAGGTAATTTTAAAAATATATAAAACTATATCTATATGGATTTTGATATACCAATCTAGATAGATAAATAGACAGACTCAACACTGACATTTTGCTTTTTTCAGGTAATAAAAATACTCTTACATAAAAACTGTATCTAATTGTATTTTAACATAATGTAACACCAAAAAAGTCAATATGCATAGACAGACAGACAGACAGACATAACGGTAGATAGATAGATAGATAGATAGATAGATAGATAGATAGATAGATAGATAGATAGATAGAATGCAGAATACTCAGACATGCTGCATGTCAGTCCCAGTCTGAGTAAGTGTCCAGGCCTTGGGTCATCATTTAACTAGAAAACACATCAGCAACAGCAGCAGAAACATATCCAGCTGTGCTTGTTCTTCCTAGCTGACATTGAGCTGTTTGGGTTCACTGCCCTCAAATCTCCTCTAGAATTCATCACACAGATTATTTTAGACCTTTTTTTTTTTTTTTTTAGGAGTTTATTAAATCTGTGTTCCGTCCAGAAGGCTTTCCTCATTCCACTACAGGGCTTCTGACTGACACCTGGAGTCAGCCAATCAGGTGTTAAAGGGACACATCTATTTGCATGAATCATGTCGATTGGATGAGAGTTTGTTTATTTTGATGAGTAGGCGGGGCTACACAGGGACACGCTGTATATAAGGCGGTGAGACGCGCTCGAGCTGAGAGTGGAACGCGCTGGAGCTGCTGTTGGTGCGCTTTTGGATATCGCCGTCTGGTCGAACACGCCGCTTGGATTTACGCAAAAGAAAAAGATGAAGGCCATCAGTCCTGTTCGCTCGGTGAGGAGCTGCTACGAGGCTGTGTGCTGTATTTCGGAGCAGAGTTTGTCCATCGGCAGGAGCCGGAGTCCGAGCGAGGAGCCGGTTGGCGCGCTGAACGACATGAACGACTGTTACTCCAGGCTGAAGGAGCTGGTCCCCAGCATCCCGCAGAACAAATCCGTCAGCCAGATCGAGATCTTGCAGCACGTCATTGATTACATCTTCGATCTCCAGATCGCGCTGGAAAGCCCTTCAGGAGCTCC
Organism: Clariallabes teugelsi; assembly: GCA_030014215.1. Classification (NCBI taxonomy): domain Eukaryota; kingdom Metazoa; phylum Chordata; class Actinopteri; order Siluriformes; family Clariidae; genus Clariallabes; species Clariallabes teugelsi. The sequence goes on from JAQMYG010000005.1 coordinate 3,338,573, forward strand.
GGACATGCTCAAGGCACTGAAGGTGAGTCTTCCATCCTACATCCTCCATGGACCTGCTGACGTTGTGCATTGTGGTGATTATGCAACTAAATTAAACTCTCTCTCTCTTTTTGATTTTCTGCAGACCTCAGAGATCACGCACAGTCTGGCCAAAGAAAGTGATGGAGCTCTGTGCCATTAGAAAAGCGCGCGCCAGGAGGTGTTCCATTATGGGTAGGTTGAACTTTCTGAACCTGGATGCTCTCACACACTTGTGTTTTCGATAATGTATGTGTTTGGAATGGATTTGCTTGGATGGCGAGTGAAATATGGACAATATAAAGAGTTTGGAAAGTTCATATTTATCACATTTCTCTTAGACTTTAATACCAGTCTTTTTTTTTTTTTTTTTTTTTTTTTTTTTTTTTTTTTTGCATTTCAGCTGAACAACATGACAACATATAAAAAAATTCTTAATGAGTCATAAATATAAACTGTTTTTGTTTTTTGAGAAATCTTCTTGAAAATATCCCACATTCTTCCTATTAGTCATCAAGACAGTCATCATAAAGTTCATCTCTATCTTTAGCACTTTTTTTTTCTTCTTTTTTTTCTTTTTCTCAATGACCTCACTACTTGCTCATTTGTTCAGAAATAAGATGTGTGAAAATTACTGCTTTGCTACCGTAAAAGACATGGACATGATCACACAAGAGAGCAGAAAGATTCCAACTCTTATCAGCTTGGGTTAATGAAAGTTTTCCAGCCGGCGCCAGACTGTCTGCAGTTTGAATGGTGTGTGTGTGAGGGAGTGAGATTAAGGGGGAGGAGAGGAGAGAAAGGGAGAGTGCTGACTTCACTTTTCTCTTTCCCATCTATGTTGCAGGTGCAGGATAGAAACTTCTCCACTCATGGACAAGAAAGAGGGAGTGAAGGGGCTGAACGAACACACACACACAGACACAAGGAGTGCGGGCTATTCAGAGTGTGGGAAAAGAACCTGCACCCCACTTGAACCATGCAGTCTTTGGTCACTGGACACTTGAACACACCAAAGCTGGAGATTTCTGAAGTTCGGATGGAAAGCGCTCTTATTTTTCTTTTTTCTTTTTAATACAATCTTTTTTTTTTTTTTAATTCTTTTTTTTTTTTTTTGTGATGCTACAATCAGGCATTGTGTATTGCTGACTGGGAACATTCCAAGCTATTAGGATGACACACACTTAACATTCCCGAGTTATTCTGATTTTCTCTTTGTCTCTCCAGAAAGAACACTGCAGTGTTTTACAGTAGTTTCCAATCGATTTGGTTACAGAGGTCAAATTATCTTTATTTTAATTCCATGTAAATATTCTTTTTTTTTTTTCTTTTTTTTTCCCCCCTTTTTTTTTTTATGAGTTGGGTGTGTATGGATGATAGACAGATTATAATGTGAACTCTATAAATATAGAGTGAATTGTAAATGTTTGTGGGGATTCTACATTTCTGCAAACGGTATATATGTATCTGCTGAGTTTTGTAAACTCTTTATGATTTTTTTTTTTTTTTTTTTGTATACATTCACCTTTTTTTGCATAATGAAATAAATCACTTGGAGAAAACGAGGCTTTGTGTGCATGTCCGTTATTATCTGAGACTATGCTAAAGCTCGGGCTGCTATTGAGACACACAGCTGGTCATTGGGAAGCTTGTTCTTTACCAATGAATGAGAATAATGCATTACTGCGGTGACTGACACGGCTGTGGGGACACATTTAGCTCGCTTTAAAATAGCTAAATCTCACTGGGCTAACTCTTATGCAAGTGTTCACATGATGTTTGTATCAGTTTACTTTGATAAGCTGTGCCAGATGTGTTTTCTTTTAATCTAAATGGAGCTGAATAGATGAGGTCCTTATTCAAGGAACCAAAAGTGGTTGCTTGGCACTGCTAGGATTCAAGCTTACATTCTAGACCTGAGCCCTAAATGCTGATTTTTCTGAACATCATGGACTCAAGAATTCAAGATGGCTTCCTTGTCTCGGACAAAAAAAATGGTGCATCATTTTAAAACCCACATCTAGTGCACTTAAGCCCACAATTAGCACACCGTACACAGAAGGCCATCGACTTGAGTCGACATTCAAACTAAATATTGTTTGTTTTTGGTTTCAAGATATCTAATTTATTATTCATGTTCATAACATTTCATAGCATTTGACTAAATACAGACACGACAACCATTTAAAAATAGCCACACACACTAGATAGCCTTAACCAGGAAGACTCTAGGAACTCTACAGGAGTGATCAAATGAGATGTTATGATGTAGCACCATCTAGTGGTCGGTTAATGAAACAGCAGCCTGTGTATTAGTTCCTGTCCTTGTTGTACAGTAAATAAACAGATCACCCATGACATTCTGACCGGTGACAGGTAAAGTGAACAACATTGATCACCAATTATACACCAGCAAAGGCTCACCCATGCCTGTAGAGAAAAAAAGGCCCACCCATCCTGTCCGATCCCAAAGAATAGCAAATGCAGCACAAATCAATAGTCAATCCTGGCAATGATAGAAAGGCACCAGAACACCCAGTGCACCACAATGCGCCACGCACAGGAGCCCAGCATCCAAAGTTTCCGCTGCTAACGTCCCGGTGCCAGAGACCACGGCACCCCCCCCCCCCCACCCCGCACCCCAAGTTTTCCCTTATGCCCTCCAGTGGCTCAAGGAAACCCAAAATCTAGATGTTTTAAATGTTAAACTTTTTTGTATTATCGCTGATCTGACTTTTACTTTATATTACAGCTGTTTGTACTGCCCCGTTTTCTGGTGCTTCCTGAAATCTACTAAATAAGAAAGCCGCAGGAAAGGGAAAAGGAACCACACTGAGTAAAGTTTCACATTCAAAAGTTTCACATTTCCAACCCTAACCACAACAATAAACCAGTAATAGTAATCTACTTAACAGTAAATGAGTCAATAAAATTATATTAATTGACTGAATAAGGGCCACAGCAGAAACCAATCACTTCCATATTGAATCCAATATTTCGGAGAGAACACGTAATACAGTATGTTTCAAACTGCCACCGATTTATTTATTGTTTTTAAAGCTTGCCACACTCATTGGTTAGCACTGTTGGTCTGATCTCAAACTCAAAGAAAAGCAAATGCAGCACAAATCACTAGAAAAAAGTCAATCCTTGCCATGATACAGAGGCATCAGATCACGCAGTGCACCACACCACAACAATGCCCAAGGCTGCCATCCTGGCCTCCAAATTCTCCAGATCCCAATCCGATTGAGCATCCATCCAGTGCGCCAGACTAACTGATCCAATCCATGGAGGCCCCACCTTGCAACCCACAACATCCAAAGGTTCCTGTCCTGGTGCCAGACACCACAGCATCCCCTACGGTTTTTCCAATGAAACCCAAGACTTAGGTGTTTTTAATGTTAAGAATTTTTTATGTTATGGCTGATCAGTGTTTCACTTTATATTGCAGCTGTTTTTACTGCCCCTTTATCTAGTGCTTCCTGAAATCTACTAAATAAGACAGCAACAGGAAAGGGAAAAGGAACCACATTGAGTAAAGTTTCACATTCGAAAGTTTCACATTTCCAACCCTAACCACAACAATAAACCAGTAAGAGTAATCTACTTGACAGTAAATGAGTCAATAAAATAATTTTAATTAACTGAATAAGGGCCACCGCAGAAACCAATAACTTCCACATTAAATAAAATATTCTAAACTGACTTTTCCAAAGCTTGCCAAAATTATTGGTTAGTACTGTCGCCTTGCACCTCCAGGGTCCTGGGTTTCCTCCGGGTACTCCAGTTTCCTCCCACAGTGCAAAATCATACAGAATCGGCTAATTGGTGTTCCAAAATTGCCCATAGTGTGTGAATGAGCATGTGAGTGTGTGTTTATGTGTGTGTGGCAGACGAAGAATTGGCACGCTGTCCAAGGTGTACCCCACCTCGTGCCCCAAATCTCCTGGGATAGGCTCCAGGCCTCCCGGCGACCCTGTATACAGCATAAAGCGGTACAGACGATGAGTGAGTGAGTGAGCTTGTCACGAAGGTTCACTAGTTGAAACAAGAGGTGTACTTCAGGACCTGGATGCTTTGGGATGCAACAAAATAAGTCACATAATCAAGAGTGTTTTTACTTACATGATGTAAAATCTTGTGGGACCAAGTAAGACCATATAACAGCCCTGTGTGATGCATTTATACCACCTTTATACACTGCCGGGAGTGGTTTTAAAGATTTATCCATCCATTTTCTATACTGCTTATCTTGTATAGGGTTGCTGGGGGCCTGGAGTCTGTGCCAGAGAAATTACAAGCCTGGGTTACAAGCCTGGGTTACGCTGGGGTTACCAACCCATCATTGGACAAATACACACACGATCAAACACCCAATCATATATCATGTACGTTTACGTGTTTCCAAGAACACAGTTATATGGGTTGGGCAATGCCCAAGTCTGAAGCATGAAAGAGATACAGGTAGTGTCATTGATAAACAAACCTATTTTTTATTGGTGGCACAATCATAGCCATTTCTTGGTTAACTCTATAAACACTTAAAGCACCAAAGTAAATCCCTGGTAGCATCATGGTTTCCATAACAGGAAAGGACTGTTTTTATATTCAATGAAATAATCAATGAAACAGTCAAAAGACTGCAATTACTGTTATTCTTCAGTAGAGGGCTTATTCTTCAGTATCTTACTGTTTAATATATTCAGTTAAGTACAGTACAGTCTATTTATGCATTCCTGTGCTTGGAAATGTGTACAAGGGTATAGTAATTCACTGGTTCGCTAATTTTTCACAACACTTTGGGGGGGGGGATACAAACGGAATACAGTGCATGTCTTTGAACTGTAGGACGAAACTGGAGTACCTGGAGGAAACCCACATGGGGAGATCTGGATGCAAGTTTTGTACCCCTAACCCAAGGCAACAGTGCTGACCCCTGTGCCAGTGTGCTCTCTACAATTTGCCAATATGTCTCAAAGTTTTTTGCCATTCATATACACTCACTGGCCACTTCATTAGGTACACTTTGCTATTATTGAAGTTGGACCCATGGCAATGTTTTTCCATTCTTCTTGGGGTGAGCCCATGCAAATTATAGCCTCAGGTTCCTGGGCTGCTTTTAGAGATTTTTAGTATTGATAGTAACTCAATGCTAAATCTACTGGACTACTGGAGGTCATAGGTTTAAACCCCAGCACTGAAGCTGCCACCGTTGAGCCCTTGAGCAAGGCCTTTATCCCTTAACAGTTTAGATGGGATCAACGTAAGTTGCTCTGGATAAGCGTGCCTGCCGAATCCCGAAAATGTAAATGTAAATTATTTATTACTACTGCACATCTAGCCACAGTAGATGAGTCTTGTTTTAGTATAAAGTTATGTATGTGATGAGGTGTAACAGCAGCTTACTCTAGTTTTCCCCATCGGTTCATAGACATGCAGTGTAGCCTGACTGCAGTTTTCAGTGTAGTGAATGATTGACTGTGTGAGTGTGTGTATACCTGTGGGAAGCCAGAGGTTAGGACCTCGGTAATGCTTCGTCCACTATAGCAGTGATCACTGATGTGACATGGGTCATTGCGACTAACTATGGCTTAGCAACGTTGGCTTGAATGGCTGGATGAACATCTGGAAATTAGATGATTTATTTACTTCTGTGAATGCAAGAGGAAAACAGTATGAAGGGAAACTGTGGTGGATCTGTTTATCACATAATAAGAGTATAGAAAAAATGTATAAATCATCACCAGGAGGAGGTGCTGTCTTACAACACTCCAGAATCAAGGATGATTTGAAGGTCAAAATCCATCCGTTGCAGTGAGTCTAGGGACCAAAACTGGCCATGCTCTCTGTTCCATGTCAATCACAGCAGCATTGGTCATCCGTGAGCTGATTAATATAGAAGAGGATGGATAAAACATTTTTTTACAAAGCATTAAAAATAATGAGGTTCGTGGGTTTACAAGTCATAGAGGAACCATGGGTTAGACTACACCCTTCCTGGTTGCAAAATGCAAAATATTACAGATTCTTTAAACATCCATTATGTAACAAATGAAATTTTCAGTTATTGGCATGCAGATCTTATTCACCATTTGGGAAATATATTGAGAAATATTCCATAAATTGTAAAGAAATGTTTCTCAAGGTGTGCTTTAGGAGGACAATTTAGTTAACGTCTCTTATTGAGTTAACGTCTCTTATTGAAATCTGTCAGTGTTATGGTACGGCTGAATGCTGAAGAGCTACAACACCCATCAGCCCCTGAACATATAATGTTCTGGTCACATGTCTCACGCTTTCCTTTTATCTGTGTCTTGCTTTCATAGCACCATTATTTAAGGTTTTCTATCAAGCTGTCAAGTGTCTGTTGTTTGATGTTGTGTGTGCTGTATTCTGGCTTAAAGTCTTTATACTGCTTGCCTCGTAACCATAGAATTAAGCAAAGTAAACAACTAAGGAGATTGCTGAAATGACTGAAATCAGGTTAAGAACTGTCCAATATATTATTAAAACCTGGAACAGTGCTGGAAAAATTAATTTCTGTAATTAGAGAGGATTTAAACACTTGGTTGCATTGTAAAAAATCGACAGTAGAAATCGCAGCTAGGGTTTTGTTTAATGTAGTGATGGGAAAAGGTCATGTGACCAGATTGATCCTATTCCAGAGCGATGGGCGTGTCAGGGTAAGAAGGGAAGCACATGAAGCGATGCACCCATCATGCATAGTGTCCACTGTACAAGTTTTCAGTTACTCAGGTCTAGACTCAGAAACGTTATGTGGCAATAAAATATTAATGAATATTTAATAAGTCATGAATATATTGAATGTCCAGGTTATCACATCGATGGAGTTTTTCTTGCCTGATGGCACGGCCATGTTCCAGGACACAGGAGAGTGTGCTGTAATCAAAAAGGCAAACGAAATGTTTTACACAGTAAATTGTTTGCACTTGCATCTGATTCTATTTCCAATTCCTGGCAGTTAACAGAATTTTATTAACGATTGGGATAATGTAATGCAATGTAATTCTGAAATAAATACGAGGGTTGTAAAAATAAATTTGCAAAAAAGCATACACAAGTTTTGAACAAAAACAGGAAGTTCTGCACCATCTGTGCAAGAAACTGCTGCTGAAGGTGCAGGACATGAAATCACTTTTCATTTAAGAGGGTTTACATAATACTCCTTTTATGCTTTTCATGAGAATTTGTGAGTTTAATATGCAAATCAAGAGAGGAAAAAATAAACCTGTACGGTGGCGTAATGGTTAACACTGTCGGCTTGCACCTCCAGGGTCGAAGGTTTGATTCCTGCCTTGGGGGCCTGTGTGCATGGATTTTGCATGTTCTCCCCCGTGCTCGGTGAGTTTCCTCTGGGGACTCCGGTTTCCTCCCACAGTCCAAACACATGCAGGTTAGGTTAATTGCCGTTCCAAATTGCCTGTTGTGTGTATGTGTGTGCCCTGCAATGAATTGGCACCCTATCCAGGTTGTACCCTTCCTCGTGCCCTTTAGGGATCTAACTGGGATAGGTTTCAGGCTCCCTGTGACCCTGTAGGATAAAGCGTTATAGATGATTGAGTGCGTGAGTGAGTGAGCGATAATAATGCATTTTTGATATAAGCCATGATAATAATCAGGCAAGTTCATTTAACAGGTAAAATACTACATTCTCTGGCATTTTCGTGACAGAGAAACAGCAGTGTGTGTTTTATGCACATGAAGGCAAATGGCAGGGTGGGAACTGCAGGAGTTATCTGTGACACTGGGAGGCCCGACACACTCTTTGTGTTTAGGTGAGATAAGAAAATGTTCATTGTGCATCGTCTTCTCTTCCTTGAAAAGAGGACATGAGCCTGGCAGACATACAGCGTATGGTCTGATAAACCGAGAACCTTGAATTAAGAGGTCTAAACGAAGCTTTGTGGATAAAAGTAACGCATGAGCATGTTATGCAGATATTTTAAATTAACTATTTCAATATGGTAACCCACAGCCTTAACCGTTTGAGCCACCACTGCCCTATAATAATAATAATAATAATAATAATAATAAAAATAATAATATTAGCAACAACAAAAACAACAATATGATGAGGGTAGGAAGACTTGTGTCTAAACCTTTCCTAGATCAGATGGATGACATTTAACAGCCAGTAAATATTTTCTTAGTGAAGATTATACTATAGTAAATTCCAGTCCACTAGTTAGTCACGCAACATTCCAAGAATGCTTTTACTCTCCGAGCATATTATTAGGAACACCTACTCATTTATGCAATTATGTAATCAGACAACTGTGCCAGCAGTGCAATGCATAAAATCATGCATATGCAGGCAAAAGCAGTGGGCGTATGTTCTGCAAAACAGAACAGTGGAAAAGTGGAAAAAAAATGTAGCCTGATCTGATTAATCTCAATTTCTCAATTTCAGGTTAGAATTTGTACCAGTAGCATGATTCCATGAGTTGAGTTAACCATCCACGCTGGTGGAGGTGTTGTAACGGTGTGGGGAATGTTTTCTTGGCACACAGTTTAACCAAGAATTCATCATCACTTGAATGCCACAGTAATTCTCTCAAAGACATAATTGCATAAATGTAAATCTTGATCCTTAATTGATTTGGAGTCTAGCTTAAAACTTGCATGTCTATGCCTGTGCGTGCATGCACATGTGTGTGTTAGAGAATGCGTGACAAGTTAAAACTAGTGGATAAACCTAGAGGCCACAAACTGTAGTAGGGCATCATTTTTAGCTCAGAAAACAAAACATTATGAATGATGAATGCTTTATTTGTCACACATACAATACTTTACAGCACAGTGAAAATCTTTTCTTTTCATTTCACAGCGTTTGAGGTTCAATTTGACAGGATCAGCCATGATGTGAGACCTCTGGAGCAGAGAGGGGTGAGAGCCTTGCTCAAGGGCCCAACAGTTGCAACTTGGTGAGGACATTTGGATCAGTAATGCAGAGCTTTAACTGTTTGCTAATTTGAATAGATAAAAAGATTTTTTAACCTGTCAGGGGTCCAAACCCTCTTCTCACTTATAACTAGTCTCACTTAGTATAAAAAAATAACTGTAAAAAAAAACAAATAATACACTCTAAGGTATATAACTGAGTAATAACATAAGGGGTGAACTCGCTCTGGGAATTCTCTAAACCACATTTTAGTTAGTTATTAAGACTGAAATGATGTGTCTTGTCACACCCAAAGAAAAAACATATCCTATTTGAACCCGGGTACCTAGGTCAGTAGTTGACAGATCTCGTAGTGTTTGCATATTCCTTCTGAAGACCTTATAAGATCTTTTGATCTAACATAAAGATCACATGAAGGAATTGAAAGAGAAAAAAAACTAGCATATAAAAGGAATTTTACAGAGAGCATGGTTTCAGGCACTTTTTAACTTGTGAGAGTGAGGTCTCGTGTCAGTACCCCTACAATAGAGTTCTGTGTGGAGTGTTTTTTATATATATATATCTAAATGACTTCACAAGGATAGGAAGGATGTGAGAGTTTTGACTTTGTGGGAACAATAGGCTGGTTCAATTTTAGCTATTAAAATAAATAAATGCATAAATAAGGTTTCCTTTGGGTTAATGATTAGATTTGAATAGATTAGGTAGAATAGATTTAGATTTACGTGTAGCATATCATTAATTATTTGTAAGTGTTTGTTGTATGTCCACACGTAAGCATGTGTGTGTGTGTCTGTGTGTCTGTGTGTGAGCCCAAGAGGATTCCTAAGATCCCTGATAAGATAGCCATGTCGACATGATAAGCATTCCTGAAGTTTTTTCCTTTCTTTCTTTCTTTATTAAAATAATTCATTCATCCCACACAAATGTACTGTAATATGCAGATTAGTAATAACTAATCTAGGATTATATGTTTTGCACAGTTTGTAATATTGTAGCATTGATATAGGATATGACTTTGATGTAGTAAGAGGTGGAAAAAAACATCCCCGATTGAATAGGTACTCGGGTTCGATTTATATAGTATGATAAACAATAAATTTACAAGACTGTAAGATAATACGGTGAAAAACAGGCGTACACATAAAAATAAATACTGTGTGATTTTATTTACTGCTTTCACACTAGATTTTTTGTCCATAAGCAAATTTGCAATTTGAAACTGTCGTTTCTTGAAGATGCGACATATGCTGTGTCAGAATTTTGGAAAACTGACAAGGAAAAGCCATCCTCTTAATGCAATAAGGATGGTTTCCTCAACTTCGAGGTCAGTGTGTCATGTCAGGATGTGTGTTCTCTTGCAATGACGACTGTAAACAAAATCTTCAAAAGTTCACTCTTTTACATGAGGTTGTAGTAGAAAGCTGTAACTTTAGATCATTTAACATAGATACAGTCAGTTAAATCTTTAACACTAGACATGACAAAAATAAGAGAACATGTCATTTAAGCTTAAGTTCTGCTAACTTATTGAAAATTAAAGAATAGAATTATTCTTTATAGAATATTTCTAGCCCTAATCCACATCCACATGCTTACCTACTAAGGTTCAATTTATATAGAATGATAAGCAATAAACTTAAGATAAGATCTAAGATAATACACCTAGTCATTAGTAAGGTGTGATTTTTTAATAACTGCTTCCACACTGAGATACAAATTCTTTTCTTGAAGCTGTCATGATATGCGACATACAGTATGCTGTGTCTCTTCAACATGGCCGCTCACACCTTTGATCGTAAATAAAATCTTCAAAAGTTCACTGCTTTACACGAGGTTGTAGTAGTAGCGTTAACTTTATATAATTTTTATATAAAAACTGACTGCTGTTTTCATAAGTAAACGCTAAAATCATAAACTTATAATAATAATAGTGGTAGCTGACTAGCTTGTTGGTAACAAAGCACACGCTTTTATGAAAATTTCCACTACGTCCTAGTAGAGATTACTTTCTGGTTCAGACTTTTCAGGTTGAGACGTTACACACTACTAATACACACTACTAATTTAATAAAGCTGAATCATGAATTTTGTTGGAGATAAAGACTAATATGGTAATACACAGACATGACAAAAATAAGAGATCATGTAGTTTCAGCTTAATTTCTGATAACTTTTTGAAAATTTGTAATGAAAGAATGTAATCTCTTTATCGTATTTCTAGCTTTAATCCACATGTTTGGGAAATATTTACATTTTAAATGCAATGATTATTGTTAGCTTTTACATTAAAACAACTCTTTAGTTAAAGATGTTCTTTGTTCCTGTTTGATAAAGAGGGGGGGGAAATGTGCACTGGCCCTTTAAGACAGAGCCTGGCGCGGCTTTTCCAACTGCTTTATGCTAATTTATGCGTTGGCGCGCGGACCGCTGCGTGCCGTCGACCAATCAGAGCGCGACTCAAACCGCGGGAGATCCGAATTTCGCGGGACGTAATTTGGCGCTAAAAAACTGCGCTCGGTGTCAAAGAGGGAGAGCGAGAGAGGGAGAAAGAGATCAGTGTCGCCTCTGCTGGAGTCCCGA
>JAQMYG010000005.1:3357854-3371883 GCA_030014215.1 Clariallabes teugelsi
CTTTACAGAGCAGAAGTAGCAGATATACATCTCAATATCAACTGTTCAAAGGAGATTATTGTGTATTTTGGATGAACGACTTCAGCATTGTTTTACAGTGTAGAGAGAAATAAAAATCAGGTAAGACCAGGTAGTTAGAAAGTGTCTCCCAACTTTAGACTGGTAGTGTACGTATAATACAATAGGTCTTAGTTTTTATGAATTTTCCTTTTATGCACCTGGAATGTGAGTACAATGTAAGTAATCGGGGCTGAATTTCACAACCCTCGTTCCATGCAAAAATGCATTCTCGAAACTAGCCATATTGCTAACCAGAACAAGTCATATGGCTACCTAGAACTACTTCTGGGGAATAAAAGAGTTAAAATGGTACTAAATACATAGTGCCTTCGAAAGATATCAACTCGATGTATCAACTCAGGGGGACGGCAGAAGCCGAACTTTGAAATGCATTTTTGCATGGAATGAGGGTTGTGGAATTTGGCCTCAATTACTCTAGTTGTATTTGTATTTTGGGTGATGAAATTTGCATCCTGGGTGACGGAGCGCTGTAATGTAATGTATTTCTATGCACCTCAGTTTTTCAATCTGAAATAACCCTTTGATATGGGGTTGGTCCCCACTTTGCAGCCGTACCAGCCTTCGCTATTAGTGCAAGAATTTCAAACAAATAAAAATTAAACTCAACCAATTTAAATTTCATAATTAGACGATATTATTAAAGAAAAGCGATAGATTTGTTTTAAACGCACCATAACTTTAAAAGATACCAACTCGATGTAGCTCAGTTGGACTTCAGGAGCTTCACTCGAGTCTCAGCTGAACTTTGCAATGCAATGGAACGAGGGTTGTGGAATTTGGCTTCAATCAATTACATTGTGACAAACTTTTTACGTTCAGAAAATTTATAACGACCAAGATCTACTTATATTAATCTCAATTTTAATTTAATACGGACTTTTAATTTAAACTATCCCTTTAAGAGGTTTGCATCCTCACATGTACTTTCTACCCTCAGTGTCAGTCAGGCTTTAACAGTTTGTTCTTTTGGTGTGTGTGTATATATGTGTGTATATATGTGTGTGTATATGTGTGTAGACATCTGCAGCAGCACTTCTCCTCTCTTTAACAGAAACACCGCCCGACCGTTGATGACGGGACACGTCTATGGGTTTCTTTGTGTCTCTTATACACTACATACTTATTTACATAGTTGTTGAATCGATGGTCTCTTTGCAGTAAATACCGATACACAATAATGCTGACCTCCAACACTTCAGATCTCAGAAGTGTGAGAAGACACTGTCTTTGTCCTCAGTCAACCCCCCCAAAGGCAGGACTTTTATTACCCATCAGTCACTCGTTCGTCCGTTACTCTGCTCCCTCACCTTCCTCAAAGAGCTGCATTTCAAAGAAAGTAAAAAGCTGGACTCCACCTTTTTCTCTCCTTCTGCTTCTGTTCCTGTATCACCCAGTCTTTCTCTGTAACACATTCACCCCCACACACACTCACACGCACACACTTCTTTCTCCTTTTGCACTGAAACCTTTGATGGCATCATCAGCAATTCAGGATGACCTTTTGCAATATGAATGAATGTGTGTGTGTGTGGTGTGTGTGTGTGTTTGCTCTTGGGTGTGGCACATGCATTATGTGTGTGTAGGCGTTCTCAGAGCAGGCTTTTGTTGTTAACTACAGTGAGAATAGTATACATTGGAAAAACACTAGTATACATATTCAGTATATCCATCCAGTTGTGGGATGGATAAAAAAAAATACTGTAGCTTAGGACATAAATTTTAATTTGCCATATTGTTCATAATGTTAATAAGTTTCATGTTTGTGCTGCTAAGATAATGCAAATCTATTGACGCGCCCACTACGCTGTTTGGAATAAAACCTGATTTTCAATGCAAGACCACAAAAATGCATTCGCTATGTTAAAACATGTTGCAAATATACACCATACGACTCATAACACTTACTCTGAACACGTCTGTAGAACAAGAGCTGTGAATCATGGGTAGGTAGACTGTCGATTCAGTTTTTGCCTATTGCGACTTTTTCGATTCGATTGAATAGCACTTATTTTTATTGTCTGATGCTATACTTCTTAATTCAATTCACTTTTATTCGTAAAGCGTTTTTAACAGTTGTCTTCGTCGCTAAGCAGCTTTTACACAATCAAATTATGAAATCAATTATGAAAGTTTGTATGAAATGTGAATGTGTATGAATCAAAATGATAAGATTGGTCAAAACTTAATGGCTTTGAAGAGTTAAAAGCTACTAAAACAATCAAATGTTATGTAACTTGTGTTGTTGATTGTTTAAATCTAGTACAAAGTGATAATATTTTTTATTTTCCTGACAATCTTCTGCTCCGGTCCAGTAGGTGGCGATATTGTACCAACTGCTCATAAACTCAGAAGAAGAAGAAACCATGTACTCGTAAAGAGCGTGTATTTGCAAGCGCTTTGCATTTTCTGAAAAAGTTGTGGTATATTTATAAGGAGCGTAGAGCATTGAACATTTGTAGATCATTTGTTTGTGTAAAAAGTTTTTTTTTTTTAAAATAAATAAATAATAATTTCAAAAGTTTTTTATTTTTAAAAGTTTTTGATTTTGAATCCAAAACTGATCCATTGATTCAATCAATGAAACCCATCATGCATAATTGCATAATTAGTTTAATCACATAATAGTTCTGTTGAAGTTTCGGTACTTATCAACCAATTATGGTCAAAATTGAAAATTTAATATACTGTATTTCACGTACTGCCCCCTATTGGCCCCTATTAGCGCAAAACTAACCGGTGCGACTTCATACCTGACTTGATATGACGTTTCACGTATGAGATTCTTTCATTTACATGGAAACTTCTTTCATATCTCCAGTGATCACGCTGATGGTGTTTAAGATCCTGAGGCTTGTGGCCAGAAAAGTGTATCCGTTACTAGAGCATACTTCTAGTTTCAGCTAATTGTTCCAGTGCAATCAACATGCAGTAAGCTCTGTTACCAAAGACTTCAGATCAAAAGGCTATTATTTACTGTGACATATATCTAAGATTAAGTTTTTAATTAGTACATTTTTTGCAGATTTATTTTAGCTGTTTGGATGAAGAACTATGTAGATAGAGCTACAGAAGATCATCTACGCGTATACTATAGTTCATTCGTTTTGAGAACACCAATTAGCTTAATCTGCATGTCTTTGGACTGTGGGAGGAAACCAGAGTACCCAGAGGAAACCCAGCGAGCACAGGGAGAACATGCAAGCCATGCACACAGATCCCGAGATGGGAATCGAACCCGGGCTATGGAGGTGCGAGGCCGCATTGCTAACCGTTATGCTGCTGCTTTATATCTTATATGCGTGAAATTTTCAAATGAAAAATACATAAATACAGACTATACTTTTAACATTTAGTGTATAGTTTTTTTTTTGTTGGACTTTTAAAATTTCCAGTAAAGTGTATGCAAAATCAGAGCTGATTTCAATTATTACTTTTTATTAAATGGATTGCAAATGAACAGATAACACAGTTTTGTTAACAGTTGTATTGAGTTTTAAACATAAATCCAAAAATTGTGTACAATGTGTAATGCCTATTATCATGATCATGGGCGTGGGAGTGATGGGGGGGTGGGGGGGGGGATCCTACGTGTTTTGTTTCTCGTTTTCAGTTTCCTGGTGAGACTTTTCGTTTTCGCTGCACTTTAGACCTGGAGAGAAGGGTTGGTGGGGGTGTGTGTGTGTGTGTGGGGGGGGGGGGGTGACGAATGTGAGTAAAAGACGGGGATTTAAACTAATA
The DNA here is from genome assembly GCA_030014215.1 of Clariallabes teugelsi. Lineage (NCBI taxonomy): Eukaryota > Metazoa > Chordata > Actinopteri > Siluriformes > Clariidae > Clariallabes > Clariallabes teugelsi. The sequence continues at coordinate 3,361,674 of JAQMYG010000005.1, forward strand.
GGAAGTCACAGAAAGAACCACTAGAACGTGTACAGGTTTTGGAAACATGACGTTCACACTTTTAAAGGACTTGTGGAATGTGTGTGTGTGTGTGTGTGTGTGTGTAAATTCTTATGTACATTAACAAAGCAAACAATTTTACAAACAGAACAAAGGGTACTATAGCAAATATGTACTACTATGTATTTTTGCGGAGCAAAAGTACTGATTGGCTAAATATAAGCATTAGTGTAGTGATTGGCAGCATCACAACTGTATGTTTATATATTTGCTTTTATTCATTTATTTAATTATTTCCATTTCATTATTTATTATTATTGGCACCCTGGGCTTAGTTAAGTTTGCTTTGCACCATTATGCCAATCAGACAAGTACAGTATATATATATATATCAATATAGCGTTAAATTTATAAACAAGTCTATTGAATTTGGCAGCAAATAAATCGATTTTGGAATTTTTCAACTGTCAGTTTCAGCATGGCTGTGATATCTTCAGTATTCGTGCATATGGCCGCATCACAGCTGTGCTAGTTTATGATATTCAGTACAATAGCACTCAGTCTTGTGTGACATTGCATAATTAGTCAATACATCCCGACCAATCAGAACGGGGAATTAAGCAGCGCTCTTTGATTAAAAGCGAATATGAAGCGCTGAAAACAGTTTCAAAAAGCAACATCATTGTTCAGCTGTGTTTCAGATCTGGAAATCTAAACCACACTCTCTCATGTGAGAACTGAATTAGGTGCAATTGCACGGGGCATGTAGGCTTGGGCTGTGACTTGAACGTTTCTATCCTTCTTTCTTTCGCAAGATAAAATCGCGTTTCGTCCTTTGTGGCGAGTCACTTCAGAAACACACAAATGCGTTTCGGTTTTCGTCTCGATGGTCCCCAGTTGCATTCGGTTACACTGCAGAGAAAGACTGCTTACTCATCAGTGCGGTTTAGATATGAGGAAAGGATCTGACATTTCCTGTTAGTTACCCATGTGTGTGTGTGTGTGTGTGTGTGCTGGTGTGACCCAAAACCTTAACTTTTACCCCATTCGGTCTAAAGGAACTTCTGCTTTACTTGTTATCCGACCTCTTTTATCCGAACCCAGATTCTTAAAGGATAACTCTTTGTTTTGTTTTTTGTTGTTGTTTGTTTTATCCGTGACATTACAGAATTTGACAAACAATGAGAATTTAGAGTTTGTGAAAGAGTTTTCATGGACACGCTTCCGAGATTAAGCCAAGTGTGGAAATACAGGAAGTACAGGAAACGTGTGTAAACACTTTGGTGCACAGGGATTATACAACACTTAGTTCCGACCGAGCAATCTGATTGGACGGGAGCCATATTTCTAAGGTTTCAATTGAGCGGGAGTGACGTCCTGCTGGATAAAACACAGCCGTGATGCACGAGGGCGCTTAGAAATATGCTAAATAGTCATATTAATGGAAATCTACTTCCCGATTCTTGTACCAAATATCTTCACTTCTTCTTTCTCCAATACAGCATTAATCAGTCAGAAACCTTTCACACACACACACACACACACTCTTTCCTGCTGCGCTCCAGCTGGACAAATCACAAGCTGAGTTAAAACACTGCTTAATTCTCTCACACCTAATTACACGATCGAGATGTCTAGTTTCACGAAGAAGCCGCCTGGTGCGCATCTGTTCCTCTAGAGCGGAGAAAGAGGAAAAGAAAACAGGATCGAAATACAGAAACTTGGCCTTTCCTTCTTCCACCTGGTCTTCGGTCCAGATGTTAGTGACAGGTGGAAAGGTTGTTCAGCTTAGGGACAATGCCAGGCTTCTTCTTCTTCTGACTGACACACACACACACACACACACACACACACACACACACATGCAAATAGCGTCTCAGATTCAGAGACAGTGCGACCTTATGCAAATGCGTTTAGGATTCATCGCCCACACACACACACACACATGCACAATGCACATTGAAACCTTGGCATGTGATTTGCATGTTGTTTCGTGGTTTCTTTAAATTCCTTACACTAGACGCTGGTGTTGTAAAACACTGTGCACTGTGTTCATCCTGCAGTTACTTAAAAAGCAAATTGTCAAACATCTTTCAGTCCTGAGCTCTCGGACTCTTTTGAGGAAGTCTGTCGTGTCTCGTGTCCTAAGCTCAGTCCTGTCTATAACTCGTATTGAAAAGAATAAACATGGTAATCCGTTCGATTCGGCCGCTAATGTTCATCGTGCCGGAGTGTTAAAGTGAACAAAGAGAGTCGTCCAGACGCTTGTTAAGGCGTGAGGTCGTTAAGCGCTCGATTTGAGGCCACTGAGAGCACGCAGAGTGGATGAATAGCGAGCACTTGAGCCGACACTTATGTTCAAGTGAACCGTAAACCTACACCCCTGTAACACCCCCCACACACACACACACATCAGTACACATCTCACTGGATCTCTATTACCCAGTACAGCTTGCCTAAAAGAAAAAAACCTAAAACTTTCAAAACTGACAACAAAAATGCAACTTGTAGTGTTTTATTCCTCTTATATCAAAGCAATTTGAATACATTTTGAAGCATCAAAGAATGTGTCCTTCTTATACGTTTATATTTGTGCTTGTGAAGTAAGTCAGTTCCTGTTATCACTCATTAAAGCAGGCAAAGTTTATAACAAAGCCTCGATACCGGACACTCTGTCCACGTTAAATTACTGTACAGAAAACTTCGCCATATACTAAAGAATCTTTTCTTTCCCAGGCAAAGAGACGGTTGGATTTGGAGGATCCACTCTATCACCCTGACTTCCGAACACCCAAAGGAAAAGGGAACACGCCCACGGCAAGACTCTCCAGCCCGAGGAGTGAGTGAGAGACTGATTGTGCTTAAATACTGTACCTGGTGACGTGCATGATATAAAGCTTACCGTGTTTATATCAGAAATCAATTTGGTTATGTATTTATAGTAATTCATGAGAATCACATATACATGTATTGCCACACTGACTTTATCATAAATTTCTTATTGATTTTTTAAATTATTGAATTTATATATTCGAGGCGGTAAAATGTTGCAGTTCCTCTATAATCCTACAGGTGGTGTATATCCCACTTATCAAATTCCAATTTTATTTGTCACATATACCGTCATACACAGTACGATATGCAGTGAAATGCTTAAACGACCGCCCGTGACCTTAAAATGTCAAAACAGTTAACAAAAAAATAAATAGAACAAAATGTAAAAAACTTCAAAAAATATATAAGAAATATAAAAAAAAAACTTATCTATACAAAGAGAAGAAAATCTATATCATCTATCCATAAAATAAAACTGTAAAGTTGGCATGTCTCTATAAATATTGAAGATATTTAAGAAAAAAATAATTTAAGATGTGATTTAAGATGAGTAATAGAAAACATCAAGATGGTTTTTGGAGTTTTTGTACGTCTGTTTGTCTGTTTGTTTGTGCATGTAAAAAAAACTACTGAACGAATTTTAGTCTTAGTTTAATCTTCGTTTCATCGCAGTCGAATGACGGGAAAAGAAGATAATTTGAAATTTAAATGGAAAACACGGTTATATTATAAAAAAATCAACTTTGAAAAAATCATTTAAAAATTCAACAGATGGCTCTGCAAAAAGATTTTCTAATTTATTATCAAATCACCAATTTATTTCGATAATAACGTAGCAGGTGTTCCCTAATAAAATTAATAAAATATTTATCAGGGCAGTCAGGGCTTAAACAGTTGAGGTTCTAGGTTGCTGATCTGAAGGTCAGGGGTTCGAGCCAGACCCTATAGTAATATACAGTACAGTGTTCTGTCTCATTAGACCTTCATCAGTAAAGCGTAATGCAAAAAAACAGCTATTTCAGAATATTACCCAATTCTACATATAATAAAAAATATGTTTTAAGTTTAACTTCGGCATTTGGCCTTCAGGCTAAGTATGGGTTTATAGATAAAACTGTACATAATGCAGATGAATAATTGATGAATAAATGATTCTTCTCTTTATCCCACAGCACCGAAGTCTCCGGGTGAGCGAACACGCTACGACACCTCCCTCGGCTTGCTCACCAAGAAGTTCGTGGGGCTGCTGAGCGAGTCGGCCGACGGCGTTCTGGACCTGAACTGGGCCACCGAAGTGCTGGAGGTGCAGAAGAGGAGGATCTACGACATCACCAACGTGCTGGAGGGAGTTAAGCTCATCCGCAAGAAATCCAAGAACCACATTCAGTGGCTGTGAGTGTCTTCACCTCATACCGCACAATAAAGATGTAATGTCCTTTAAAAACAATGACATGAGACAATGGGACAAGAACAAACAGCATACTGTATTTTAAACATTTACATAATGACAATTTTGTACGTAGTTTTCTCGCATGCTGTGGATACTCTCACCTGAATAATGCAAAGTCCTGAACCTCCTATGAGCCGCTACTGTGATATTAAAGACGGTCCCAGAGGTCTGCATGGGGCTTTTTTAAATCTCACTCCCAGAGGCAAAGAGGTTATGGCCAATCATTTTTATTTCCCAAAAGAATTATGACCAATCTCACTCATTGCCATGAAAATTAACGCCAGTTCACTTCATTCTCGAAGGAAATCTGACCAATACCTTACACTTTTAAAGGAAACCTGTCTAATCCCATCAAATCCCAAGGGAAATATGATCAATCCCATCCACTTCTAAAGAAAATATGATCAATCCCATCCACCCTCAAAGGAAACTTGACTATTCCCATCCACTCCTAAGGAAAATGTAATAAATCTCATCCACTCCGAAACAAACAATCCCATCCACTTCCAAAGAAAATATGATCAATCCCATCCACTCAGTGTCTATACTGCTTAATCCGTTTAATGTATTCAGGGTCGCGGGGGGCCTGGAGCCTATACCAGGAGACTTAGGACACGAGGCTGGGTACACCATGGACAGGGTTGCCAATCCATCGCAGGGCACATACATACTACGGGAAATTTGGGAACGTCAGTTAACCTAACCTACATGTCCTTGGACTGTGGGAGGAAACGGGAGTACCTGGAGGAAACCCACCAAGCACGGAGAGAACATACAAACTCCATGCACACAGAGATGGGAATCGAACCCGGACCCTGGAGGTGCAAGGCGACGGTGCTAAAGAATGGGATGGGGATGGATGGGATTGGTGCTAACCCCTACACCATCGTGCCGCCCAATCCCATCCACTTCCTAAGGAAACATGTCCAGTCCCATCAAATTCAAAAGAAAATGGATCAATCCCGTCCACTTCTAAAGAAAACTTAACCGATGCCGTCGACTCCTAAAGAAAATGTGATCAATCCCATCTACTTTTGAAAAAACATGATCAATCCCATCCACTTCCAAAGGAAACGTGTTTAATCCCATCCCGTTTTTGGTAAAACTGCTTTGTGACTGTGTCTATTTCAAAATGGAGTATATAAATAAAACTTAAGTTAATTCATCAGTCACTTTTTAGAAATGCAACAGCTGATGTCGTGTGTAGACGTGTTTTGTGCTTAACTTCTTTAATATCTCCAGCCAGTCTTCCCTCTGGAGTGAAGAACCTGTTGTAGGTATTAAGAAGTGTGTTTGGTAGAACGGCTACCATATTTAAATGAATTTCTGTTTCTGGATGTGTGTTTTAGGGTGACTGGAGTGTTTGAAGGCTCCGCGAGTGCTTCGGCACAGACGAACGCTCTCCAGAGAGAACTGGCTGAGCTGGACAGGAAGGAGAACGCTCTGGATGACCTCATCCAGTCCAGCACCAATCAGCTCCGAGACCTGACTGAAAACAAAGACAACCAAAGATATCCTTCCAGTCCCGAGCACTGGTGTTTAATATTATATGCTGATGCGTTTTTGTACGCGTGTGAGCGAGACAGCATGGAGTGTGAATTGTTTATTTGAATGAGATAAATGTGGATGTCATGCAGCTGTTAGTTCTTAACTCGAACCTACATTTGGATACGTGACGTATCAGGACATTCGGTCCATATCGAGTCTGCAGGATCAGACGGTGATTGCAGTTAAAGCTCCGTCCGAGACAAAGCTGGAGGTTCCAGAGGCGTCTGAGGTGAGTGTCAGACCTTCAACTTACCCTTTCCTTCAGGAATTCGACTGAATCCAGTCCCAGTCTCTTAGTCCAGGGTCTTAGTCCTTAAATGATTGTAATTCTTTCTCCCACAATAGCGTAGAGTAGAAAGGAAGTCCATTAATGAAACATGGTGGAATTTAATTCAAATATCAGTGCATTATGTGATATGCAAATGAACAGTTTGACAGCAAAATGAGATAACTCCGCTTTGGGAAATGAAGCAAAAAGTAATGCAAACTGATGCGAATGTTTTGTGCATGTTTGAGTCACAATTGTATTAAAACGCATGCATGCCAAAATACTAAGCCAAAATAGTTTTATCATTGTTGTATCATCGCGAATTTAGTTTCATTTTGCAAAACGCTATATATCCACCGCCACAGTTTTCAGTTTTTTTTTATTTTGTTGTGTGCAAGATTGCAGTTTAGTAGCAATAATCTGTTGTTTGGAATTGAATTTTTAAAAACTAGCACTCATTATTTGATTGCGATGTGGTAGTGAGTCAAACATAAAGTAGTGGCAGCATCAGTCTCCGCTGAGGATGAGCTCGCTATCATAGTACAGGTGTGTGCGGTTTCACGTATGTTCCTGCGTTGTCTGAATCCTCCTGCGGTTCCTTACAGTAGGTCAGAAATCTAAATAACAAAAATGAGTAGCAGAATAAGCATTTGTAGTTTTGTTTTCTTAATTATGTTTCAGAAGATGCGAGGCGATGTCGTGCTACGTGCCGTGTTTTGTCAAAAACCGTTTAGGTTCAAAACTTCTAAAATAAGGTTATATTATATCCCGCCCATATTTAGATTTATTTGCCTTAGATATATTAGTTAGATAGATCTTCGATGTGTCAGAGAATTCTAATTTTCCAATTTAAAGTAAAATATTATCATGTTTTATTTCAAAGTGTTCAAATACGCAATTTAAGCTTCGGAACTACAAGGTGGGAGAAAATGAACTAGGCGATATTTAATGGCTGTAGAACTTGTAGTATCACTGGAGCGCCACCCCATGGTGCACCATCAAAAGGTTTCCTCTTACTGTGCATCCTTTAACAGACTGTGTATTCCTTTAGCGGCGTTTGAGGAAACGTTGGTTGACGCCAACGTTGAAATTTTAAGATTTGCTGTCATTTTCCCGTGTAATAAAAGTACAAGTACAATTTGTCTCAGTAAATATGTATTAGAAATATGGACCAATTTTTAATGCTTAGTTACTTTTCACCCACCCTACTGTATATATGCATCTAAATCATTTAGAAACGCCGCACTATACTGTAGTGTCCATGTACTTTGTTCCATTCTTCTTCTTCTTTTTTCCCAGCAGGGGTCTATGCAGATCTACCTGAAGAGTAAAAACGGTGCTATCGAGGTGTATCTGTGTCCGGAGGAGGTGCTCGAGGACGAAAGCCCGGTGAAGGGAAGCTCTGCCAGGAAGGACCACTCGTATGGCATCCCGCACAACACGCCATCTCATCCGAACAACACGCACAAGCCGCAGCACAGCCTAGAAGGTGAGAAAACGCTCCAAATAAACACTGAACGCTGGAGGTCCTGATAAAGTGCTCAATTCGATGATAAAGAAAATCTTTCTTTTTTTTTTCTTCTCCCAGCTACACCATCTAAACCCCAGACCCTCGGTAGCGGTAGCGGTAGCAGCTCCACCCTGATGGATGTCGAGGGCATTCTGGGGCTCCCGCCCGGCCTGCTGCAGATCACCGAAGACCAGCTCCCGTGCACAGCCTTGACCTCTGACCCCTCATTCGTCAGTTTCTCACCTCCTCTTGATCACGATGACTACCTCTGGGGGCTGGAGGACGGAGAGGGGGTTTCGGACTTTTTCTCCAACTACGATCTGGGGGATCTGCTCCAGAGCTGAGGGCGTGGCCTTCAGTCCGGGTCCAAACTGTTTTTAGCTACATGTGTAATGGGACAGTCCTCATTTTCATTTTAAATATGGACTACTCTTTTTTTTTTTTTTTTCCCCAGGTGCCATTAGAAATGTGTTAGAAAAGTGAGGAAATTAAATTTCGTGAAATACATTTTTCCCAAAAATGTATCACGTTATAAGCTTTTTTAAAAAAGAAATATGATATCCGGGTTTTAATTCGACTCTAAAGCTTGAACATGGGATTTTGTGAACGATGAGGATCTCAGAAACTCCGAAAAAACCTCAATGCTCATCTTCAGACATGAACTTGAGCGCCCCCTAGAGGAGTCTTTTGCATGGTTTTGATTAAGATAAAGTATAAGAGACGAGATCAGATACGTTTATCTCATGTGTAGTCTTTTAGGACCAAATCTGAATATTTGAATTGAAATCACACCATGTTTCCCAGTCCTCCTCCTCCTCTTCCTCCTCATTCTCTTCATCCTTCTCCTTCTTCACATTTTGATGTGTCTGCTCGAAAAACACCCAGGGTAAGCTCACAAGTGCCTCGAAATGCACAAATGTGGTGTCATAGAGCTGGAAAAACATTAAAATGTGAAGTGGAAGTGGGAAAACCATGAGCTAGACGGGACACGATGAACCTAAGCTGAAGAACAGGTTTAGTTAGGCTGCGGAGCCTTAAGTGATTTGCTAGAGCCATAGGTATTTAGGTAACTAGTTACGCTTAATTAGTTTACGGCAATAGATATTTTCCGAAACAAAAAAAAGCAAAGATATTTTTGTATCTCGTAATGTAATTTAGCAAAAAAAAAAAAAAAAAAGAATTATAGGATATTTTAGTTGGTACATATTCTATAGTGTTTCCTGTAGGTCAGCTGAACATGCCTTGTGTTTATTATTTCAGTTTTTAAATTGAAACTCAGGAATTTTTTATGTTTGTTTTTTTATGATGTCCAAAGATAAACATTTGTACTGTTTTTTTTTATTTATAATAATAATAATAATTATTATTATTATTTTTTTTATTTGATTATATCCATTTGGCCACCAGAGGGCAGCAGTAGGCTAGCTTGATTCTAATGGTGCTTCTTGACAAAAAGGGCCTTTGTTCGTCACTGGTGAAAGATGTGTACTAAAGGTACAAAACGTTAAGCGTACCGCCCCAGTCATGAGAAATGAGAAATGCCGGTATCTTAGTTTAACAGTAACCTGATTTTTTACTGAAGCCAGTATTTCATCTCTGATAGAAGAAAAAAAAAACATATAAAAATATGACATCGTGCCTGTGAAGTCCAGATCTGGCCTTGAGCTTCGTAATCCAGAATAATCGAGCTCTCCAGCGCTGTTCTTGCTACCTCTCAGATTAGACTGTGAGTGCGTTAACCGCTTCAACACCAAGGATGTACCGTGTTTTGGCAGCTAAGAGTTCATCCGTATGTGATCCTTTTGTGTCCTTTTTTTAGTCGTTTTATATTATTGTTTATATACACAAGTGTGCGTCAGTCTATTGATCTGAATTTTTTTTAATTAATTCAGATAAACAAGATAATTCAGAGAAATGAGAGATTTTCAGGACTTAATCATCTCATCAGTGCCGCTGTTAGAGATGACTGTAAGCAAATACTATATAATGTAATAAGTTGTTAAAATGATGAAGTGTGAAATCTACGAGAAAGCGTTTCTCTATTGGGTATTATTTGTTTGTTGTTGTTGTTTTTTTCATTTATGAAGCGACTGATTTTTGGCATGCACTTAAACAGTATGTATTGATCATATTACTTTATAATTCCCCTTTATTTTACATTAGAACACTTTCACTGCAAAATAATTTGAAGGGTGCGTTTGTGGTGACATATCTAGTTAAATTGTTTCTTTTACATATTACTTAAAAAAAAAAAAAAAACAGGGTTGGATTTTAAATACATACAGTACCGTGAAAAAGTCTTGGACCCCCACTAAAGATTTAAAAAATGGTTGTTTATGTACCAACCTGAGCAGCGACCTCATTTCCCCTCTCGTCTGTTCCATGTCATCATCTGCACCTGTTTCTCACTGGTTCATAGTTTTAAGTTGGATGCGTTTTATGTTCAGATACAGGGACTAGACTGAAAAGATTGCCAAAAATGCGAGCCAAGAAAGTCCTTCAGGAAGCCTGGAGAGCGATTCCTCAAGACTACAATAAAAATACAGGAAAGTCTGGCTGTCTGGAAGCAAAATATAAAGAAAGGGGGGGGGGGGGGTCA
>JAQMYG010000005.1:3373020-3386373 GCA_030014215.1 Clariallabes teugelsi
AGCCTAATCTGCATGTCTTTGGACTGTGGGAGGAAACCAGAGTACCCAGAGGAAACCCACCAAGCACGGGGAGAACACTAGTAAAATGGTGACAGCATCATGGGCACCCAAGGCTCTCCCGTGCCCACTGGTACCAAAGGCCGGCCTGTCTAGTCTAATCCCACATAAATGCCAATGCAGGACAAATTACTGGAAAAAGTCAATGCTGGTGACACCAGAAAACCCAGTGCACCACAGTCCACGGAGCCCAGCAGCCAAAGACCCCATTATAGAAGAAAATAATCACCTGTAAGGCTGGTTCATACCGGGCCACATCACACCACCATGTCCTTGCTCACTTTCCTGTTTCATCCCTTTCATTTCGGTTCTCTCTCGTCATGACTTTACTGGCTCTAAATTTCCCAAACATGTTTCGCATCCTTTTCATGACAGATTTCCCAGAGTTACGCGGATGTGACACGAATGACGCCTTTGTCTGATTTACGCAGGTACACGACATGTTAATTATGACTCAGTCTTTTTTAATTCAGGCGTCACCTTGTAAACCAAATGTGATCAGCGGCAGTCGGCAAAAACCTCAGAGGTCACAGGGACCTCTTTTTTTATTGTAAGCCCAAAGAATGTAGTTTTTAAAAGGAGAAAAAAATTTAAAATGAGCTTTTGTTCAAAAATAATAATAAAAGTTTCTCAGCACGATTCCAGAGCTGCTTTTAAAGGACATTATTACCACATGCAGAAAAAAAAAAAGGAGTGTTCTGTCATTCTGCGCAATCAAAAGTCCCGGTTTGATTTAAACGCCTCTCGTACAAAAGCCTTCTCAGAAGAGTGGAATTTATTATAACACTAAAGAGGGACACGATCACGAGTGAGATCTTTAACAAGCGCATATGGGTTTGACAGGTTTGTCAGGTTTCCATAGAATTCAGTCCACATGGTGTACTCGCACGTACTGCAGGAAAGAAATAGCTGTCGGTGTTTTATGGAATATTTTGTCAGGTTCTTAAAGAATCATATTTAAGTGTAAAATCTGTAACTTTCTTTCAGCTTCTTCCTTCGAGGCGTCGCCACATCAGACCATCCAACCTACACATAGTTTGGCACAGGATGCCCTTCCTGATAAATTAGACCCCTCCCATTTTCTAACCGGGCATGGGACCAGCACTGCACTTAGTGGGTGGATTGTATGGGGACGTGGCAACCCACCACCAGAAGGGCTCGAACCCAGGTCTTCAGATCACTAACCTACAGCCTTAGACGCCTGAGCCGACACTATGTAGATTGCAGTGTTTTCACTACTGGGGAGTTTTTTTTATTTTTTTATAATGTATTTAATATTGTCCAATAATCTCAATTTTAATGACTTACAGAAGGTGATTCAATTTTTTTTTGTCATGCAATACCAAATGTTCTCTTAATGGATTTGGGTGTAATGGTGAGCCTTTTAGTCTGAGCGCTGGGTATAAAGGCCCGAAGGTTTCAAATTTGACCAATAAGTATTAAACACATGGTTTGAATTATGGCGAGCTAAGGGGAGCTCAGGTCCCCTGAAAGGGACACAAGCCCCCCCTCGAAAGCCTCCCCTGAGATGTTTAAGAGGGGCTCTACAAAATGTACACTTTTGTGTTATAGGTTCTCTTTGATTTTCAGTAAGTTTCTGAAATAGCAAATCAGAGTCATAAAAATGTCACTTTCTCTGAACATCACACACTCACACTCGGGTAGTTAAGGAACGCCAATTAGCCTAATCTGCATGTCAAGTCAAGTCAAGTCAAGTCAAGTAGGCTTTTACTGTCACTTCAACCATATAACGTTTAATACACGATGAAACAAACAACGTTCCTCCAGGACCAAGGTGCTACATACAACATAAATTAACAACATAAATGAACAAAATACTAACTAGCTAACTTAGAGACCTAATTAGCCGGCTAGCTGGGACAAGACAGATCGACACTTTAAGTTAACGGGGCACTATCTACATTTTTATACAAAAGAGACAACATAAAGGTCACGTGCAAATTGTAAACAAGAGCGAAAAAGTGACGACACGACGACATGACACATTTCAATACTTTGTGGTAACGAGGTAATGAGTTGAGGTAGTAACAGTAGAAACATTAAACAGTAAACGTTTCTTGTAAGTAAAAGCTAAAAAATAGTTTTTGCAAATTTACAAGTAATGAATATTATGCAAAATAGCATTTTCAGCGGGTGATGCTGTAACCTCTCGCAGCCGGAGGTCTAGAGAGAGCTGATTGGCCGAGCTCTCTCGGAGGGGAGGGATGAGAGGTACTTTGTGCTCCCACATTAATCACGGCTCTACAGCCAATCAGGGGCGTCTGTGAGCTCGCGCATGCGGAAGGAGCGGATAGCGCTGTCCTCCGAGTGTGTTACGCCCCCCCCAATGGTGCGAGAGCGAGCAGTTCGAAAAGATGCGGAGTCACGTGGTTTGGAGGAAACACGTGATAGTCTTCGGCCCTCCCGACTGAGTGGTAGTGGTAGCCTTAATGTGGGAGCGCCCCCTAGTGACTGGGAGGAATTGGACACGACTAAATTAGGGAGAAAATTGGGGGGGGGAAACCACCCCCCCCAAAAAAAAGAGCATTTTCAGGTTGATTTATCAGTCCAGTCTCAATGTTTTGAGGTAGTTGAGTAAATCTGAGTGATAATATGTGTGCGTGTGTGTGTGTGTGTGTGTGTTTATCAGTCCAGTCCTGATTTGTTGAGACGGATGGCTTGTGGAAAGAAGCTGTTCTACAGTCTGGATGTTTGTGCCTGAATGCTTCAGTACCTTTTTCCAGATGGCAGGAGGGTGAAGAGTGTGTGTGTGTGTGTGTGTGTGTGAGGGGTGTGTCTGATCAGCCACAATGCTGGTGGTGTGTGGTGTAGATGTCTTCAATAGAGGGAACCCGCTGTGGTCCAAGATGGCACAATTCCAAAAACAGACCGTCTTTGGACAATTGGAGGAAACCTGAGAACCCGGAGGAAACCCCCCCCCCAAGCACTGGGAGAACATGCAAACTCCATGCTGAGTCCTGCAGGTGCAAGGCCACAGTGCTAACCGCTACGCCACCGTGTCGCGAACCCTGATAAAAATGAGTCATAATATAAATAAAAACAATAGAAAATCATCAAACATATGATATCACATGCCATCATGGCTACAGCAACGGCTAGACGGAGAAAGATTTCATCTAAAGTTCTACAAGAAGGAAATCATCATTGTCTTAATGTTTACACCTCATACCTAATATTCTGGGGGTCTAATAACACTGAATATAGCACGAAAAATGTTGTAGTGTTTGATACCTGGTTCTTTTTTTGCTAACCAGAAGTAGTTTAAGATGTAAGATGTTTAGGATCTAATGTTATTCAGCTTCGTTCGACTTTTACCTTCTGTGCTTTCGTTCATACCTTCATTTATGTTGTGACGTAAAGTATACGTAGTAAAAAACTTAAAAAACAAGATTTTTAGAAATGCTGTATGAATCCTTCTTGCCTCACTTTTCAATAAGTCTTTGCCACCATAATTATCTGCATTTTCGTTTCTATCAGTAGCACAGTTTTGTATGTAACTTGACCTTGCTTTGTTCTCAAAGCTGTCTAGTGCTTTAGATTTTTTTTGCAGTAAGCGGAGACCTCTTCGGTCCACGTTGGCATTTTCTCCTCTTTACAGCGACGAATATTTTTGATCTTTTTAAGAAATCCGAAGACCGTGAAAGATCTTCTAAACTAGCCACTCTCATTTTCCTCCTAACATACCAAACGTCTACTGCTTTGTCTCTGACTCATTTCAGCCTGACTTTACTCTGTTCTTCTGGTCTTTGTCTTTGTGAGATGTAGCAGGAACAGGGTCTAGACGCAGGTGCTACTTGTCAAGTCGGGTCTTTGGACATTTCTGTGCAGGAAAGAATGATGCAACAATACAGTACGTAGCTTGCCAAGTAACAAATGTCTAAGCAGATTTACTTAAAATAAACAGTAAAGTAAACAACCATCACAGGTACGACATGTTACCAATCAGTGCTTCCATATTTCTGAATAGAATCCCTGGGTCATGACTTTTTTCCAAAGACAATGCTAATGCAAAATTAAAAACTGCAGTACGGATATATTTAGACTTTTAGACCTGACATAAACTGATTGCTTTATAAAGAGAAGTATGGGCGTCTGTAATTACATGCATGCAGAAGAGGACAGACGTAGGTGTTATGTCCTCGTAGCGTGTTATGGTAGACAAGAGCTGACTAGTGGGTGGAAGGAAAATCACAGAGAATGAGCAGCTAGTGCTGTATATGATCCATGACATTGCTTTAAAATAACAAACACTGCCTCTTTACCTTTACGGTAGTTTAGCAGAAACTCAGACAGTTTTTAATTATCCTGGGTTGGGATTACTCTACAAGTTTAAACACATTATCCGACACCCATAGGGTTTTCGGATAAACAAGAGCTCTGGGTTCGACAGTTACACCCAGGCTGCTTTGGGGACGTTAAGTCATTTACAAAGTGCGCAGCATATCGTGTCTTTATTTTTATTTTCAACATATTCAAATTCAAATTCTTCTTTTTTTAGAGTCAGAGTCCCTCCTTCACTGGTGTCACAGCATTTTGCGTTTACTCATGGGAAAAAGAAATCTGATACACTCTTTACCTCGAACTAAAGAAAGTATGAGTGTGTGAGTGACAGTAAGAGTCCTCTTGAAAAGGCAGAGGCCAGTGACTCATGCTCGTTCCGTCACGTCGCTGGAGTTTCATTACAGCTTCTGAGTGCTTGGTGTCGTCTACGTTACACACACATTCACCTCTGAAAACTTTTTCACGTCTGAAATACTTGAGGACTTTTACCATAAAAAAATTTAAATAAATATATAGATTTTATTTTTAAAAAATCATTTTGCCATCTCTAGAAGTGAACAATGGCAGGATAACTGATAATAAAAAAGCTCAGATGAGAACAGCATTATCTTCTCACATGTACTTAACAGTAGGCATACCTGTCAAAAGGTAACGTTGCCATAACAACCACCGTTTAAGACAGAACTTATTCAGAAAGCTCAACACGTTTTAAAAAGGTTAAGCCGTCATGTTTTAAAAATAATGTTCCTAAAAATAAAAACATTCTTGAAGCATGTGATATTTATACTGAGTCCAGTGTGTACCAAGTTCCCTGGGATATGTTCCAGCCCTTATGGTGCGACTCTACACTCTATACGCCCTGGGTTGGGATAACTGTACAACTTTTAAGTGTGTAGAGTCACACTATAAGGGCTATCCAAGGGAACCTGGATAAAGCGGTATATCAGATGAATGAATGAATGATTTCCATATGTTGGTACGGTGGTGTAGGGTTAGCACTGTTGCCTTGTTACCTCCATGTTCCGGGTTCGATTCCCAGCCTCGGGGTCGGTGTGCATGGAGATTACATGTTCTCACCGTGCTGGGTGGGTTTCCTCTGGGTACCCCGGTTTCCTCCCACAGTCCAAAGGCATGCAGATTAGGCTAATTGGTGTTCTCAAATTGCCCGTAGTGTGTGTGTGTGTGTGTGTGTCCTGTCCAGGATGTACCCTGATTTATGCCCTATGTCTCCTGGGATAGGCTCCAGCCCGCTGTACACAGGATAAAGTTAACGATTAATGAATGAATGATCTCCATATTGGAGATTTCCAAGATTTCATGCTAACACCAGATGAAATCCTGTGCTTCATCAAAAAAATCCAAATATACGCATATACAGTACTGTGCAAAAGTAATAGGCATCTGTGTTTTTTTTTTTTTTTGTACAAACTTTGTTATACATGTTTATTTTATGACTTAAATCATAAAAAAAGGATTTCTGAGTTCCAAACACTTTCCAGAACGAAAAATATAACAGGAAAATATTTGTAGAATAGAAGAAAAGAAAGTAGCGTATGATGTAAAAGAGGACTCTTCAGACAAAAAAGAAAAGAAAAAGAAAGCAGGTACAACAAAATCCTAATTTCCCCCTAAGACAATATTTTAAGCCAAGGCTCATCACACCAATTACTAACTTTGTTTTATATATTACTGTTTTTTATAGTGTTTTGTTGAATGTAGAAACTTTTTTGCATGTGCAAGACTTTTGCACACTGAATGCAAAATACATGCACATAGATCCCAAGGTGAGAATCGAACCTGGACACTGAAGGTGCAAGGCGACAGTGCTAACCACTAAGGCACCGTGCCATTTTTAGGTGATAACTCATATTATAACTCCATTGTGCCACCACCCTTACCAACCATAACACGTCATTGTGTTTACAACTGTTTTTCTTTATTTAATGTACATTATCAAGTAATTTTATCATCATGAAGCTCAAATAAAGCACTGTGTGAGCTGCCCAGAAAAAGCCTGGATCGTTTTTTTTTCTCTAATATTCATCAGGCCCTCTGTACATGTGCCAAGTTTCCCTGCCAAGATCCTAATCTTTACGGCCGTCATCTGTCTTAGAGTAACAAAAGTTTAAAGCGTTTGTTTTAATGTAAGTCGGATATTTTTAACTGATGTGCTTGAGTCAACAGATTTTGGACTCCTAAGGATGAGAGTCATCTGTGTGCTGGGAAGTGTGACGTCCGCTCACTCACCTTTACTGGAATAGTTTTTTTTTTTTAAAGAGGCTTCGTCTTTGACGTACCTCATTGGATAGAATCCAAACCTGAACCCCGCCTCTGCCCACGCCGGATTGGTCGGTTTGTGAGCTGTGTCACAATAAGTGGGAAGGTTTGGGGGGGGGGGGGGGGTTGGGGTGTGAAATTTGGAGAAAAGACAGAAAGTGAACAGGGCAGCTCACTTGCACTGCTATTCAAACAGTGCATTCACATAAATCCCCCCCCCACACACACACTCTTTTTTTTTTTCTTGTGCACACTCTCTCTGTAATGGCTCCAAGCTCACACACACACACACACACACTTTCTCTTCCTTTCACCCATCCTTTTCACTCTTTGTTACACTTCCCAGTAAAACCACACGCACACACACACACACACACAGCTGTTCCCTTTTACTCTAATAGTAATCATATATAATATCCTCAGTAAATACGTATTTCCTTTCAATAGCACCTTCCTCAATGACAACCCCCAATCATTTACACAAAGAGACCTAAAAAGCTGCAAAGGCTGTCTATTAAGCACTTTTTTTTTTTTTTTAATGAAGAATCTTTTTGGCCCCAAACCTACAAAGTGTTCATGATTTTTGAAACACAAAAACATAATATTCTAGTATCATTTTATGAGCTAAACTAATTAATACAACTATGAAAAATGCTGCAAAGCATAAAAGGTAATAAATTAAATGGCAAGCATCTGTAATGAAATCAGCCCAGACGTATATACACATCATACTCACACACATGCACACACACTCGTGCACATACACAAACGCAAACCATACTGGTCAGTGTGTATTAAAACCACAGCATGCATTTTCCATGCAGAGGAAGAAATGAGGCCTCACGGTTCATAAAGAACAAGAGATGGGAGAGAGAGAGAGAGAAAACAGGCATAATTGCTTGCAGAACTCTTTCAGAGTCACAGCTGAAATTTGGCCCATATGGTCTCTCTCTCTCTCTCTCTTTCTCTCTCTTTGTGTGTGTGTATTTTTCCAAGGTCACTTTGATTTAAAAGAACAGTGCCTGATTCTCGAACTTTCCTTTTATTGTGATTTATATATTTTTCGTGGTTTGGATCTGTGCAATGGATTATACTGTACAGAAAAACTGCTAGTGAGGTTGCTGATGTAGGGGTTTATAATGGTGGGAGCTGTGTCAGGAGTGATGGTGGGAGGGCGGAGGTACTCTGGTTACTGCATGTTAAAACGACAGCAATCCTGCTTGTCTTGTTCACCAAAATATAAAAAGTAGCTTGAGGTCGTGTAGATAATGACTGGAGGTTTGCAAATACGTGAGATACTACTGGGTGGCATGGTGGCGGAGTGGTTAGTGCTGTCGCCTTATACCTCCAGCACCCGGGTTCAGTTTCCACTGGGTATGCCAGTTTCCTCCCACAGTCCGAAGACATCCAGATTAGGCTAATTGGCGTTCCCAAATTGCCCGTAGTGTGTGAATTATGGTTGTAAAATGGTCCAATGTTCATTATTGGTAAAACAAAAACTTAAAAATTATTTGAGACTTTCAGAAAAATGGTTATAAAGTGCTGATACTAAAGACTCACTCAAATCTTCTAACAAAAAAAACTTCCCCATATCAATGATTAGACGTTGTTTCTTTTCTAACATCAAAGCACATTACCATTATTCTTAGATGTAGTGTTATTCCTAGAATAAAAAACACAGCTGCTAAGGATGAGCAGTTCCATTTTGAAGAAATGATCCACAGTGGCACACCAAAGAGAAAGAGGGAAAAAAATCTGGTTATTTAACCCAAGCACATCCTGTTCAGTTGGTTGTCGGTGTTTTATGTAAGACAAACCCAACAGGGTGTGGAACGATCGGACTCGCTTCACAAAAACAGTGGAAAAGTACAAAGGGCTCTCATTAAAGTGTTTGTGACTTCCTTTAATTATTTATACAATACATTTCAATCAGAAACCCTCACAGTTAGGTCATCAGACATGTTCAGGGTGTAAATACAGTACATGCTTTTAAAGCACTCTAGTGTGTAATAATCCAGGAGAAAGGAAACTTTCTGAATGTTAGGTCTTGGATCACAAAAGGAGGAGTTAGTCATGTTGTTTATCATCTGTGAAAATCCTTTTTTACCCGAATGTATTTATTTGGAGCGGAATCTCGTAGAAAAGTGCTGAATTACTTGTTAGCTACGGTACAAGTTTACTCGTGCAAAGATGTTCCACTAAATAAAAAGCTTATCTTTTTTTACCATATAATGAAGAAATTTATATTTTATTAGTATTAGTAATATTAGTAGTACAAATCACGACTAATATTAATATTATTAATAACACTACTATTTCTCTGGGTTTGGTAAATGGCACCACATGTTAAATCTCTTCATGGTTTCCCTTTGAATACTTTCACTGTATTTGAAACATGATGTAGTTATTATGGAACTTCTGTAGCAACAGCTTGCAGTGCATTTGTATGTATGCTTTAAATTATACATTATATACAGTATATATGTGTGTGTGTTGACCATAATCATGCCATTTCAACCAAGTCTTTCATATTACACTCTGATGGTTTAATGATTAGTAATGTACAGTACAGCTGTCTCTGGAAAAAAAATGCCACAGATCAAGCTTGACTGGTTGAAGACACTTACAGAAGGGGCATACCAGATTCTTTCACAAAAAAAATGCTTTACCCTAGTAAAATATTAAAAGCAAATTATCTAAGATAATTGCCCAAATATTGTATGTTAAACTACAGCATTTGTGACCGTCCCAATTCACTACTACTACGCTTTAAACCAGTAAAATGTATAAGGATTGTGTGCTTTTTGCATTAATGTGCTGAATAACCTACAGAAAACACCTTTTTTCTTGAAACATACATGTATGTATCAAATTACTTGGCATACCCTCCTCCCAGGAGCTCCTTTGATGGGTCAAACATATACATATATATATATATATATATATATATATATATATATATTAGAGTATTGTAAAATTTCACATATCCCAGTTACAAACTGAGCTCAGGCAGGATACTGCACACCTGGAGCAGACAGTGTTAAAGGCCTTGCTCAAGGGCTCACCAGTAGCAACTTGTTGGTGCAGGGTCTTGAACCCCTGCCCTTCCGATCAGAAAGCCAGTAATCTACAGCCTTAACTGTTAGAGCCACCACTGCCTTATATATTAAATCCCAATTGGCCTCCACGGTCCCTAGTTGGACTCCAGAGGTTCCTAGATGGATCGATGGAGATAAAAAAAATTGTAGTGCAAATATCCCTCTGAATTAATAAAGATTTATCATTGTTTGTACCATTTATCCTGTGTACAGGGTCACAGGGGGCCTGGAGCCTATCTCAGGAGACTTACGGCATGAGGCGGGGTACACATCCAATCCATTGCTGGGCATACACACACTATGGGCAATTTGGGAACACCAATTAGCCTAAGCTGCATGTCTTTGGACTGTGGGAGGAAACCGGAGTATCCATAAGAAACTCACCATGTAAACAGACCAGGCGAGAATCGTACCCACGACATTCGAGGCCACTGTGCTAGTCACTATGCCGCTGATATCTAATCTTATCTTATTATTTAATTGGACAAGAACAGGATGAGTGATCAGAAAGTTTTAAAGTTATCCTTGGAGATGACAAGCTTACCCACACACTCTTCGTCTATACAGAGTTGCAGGGGTGGGGGCTGGAGCTTATCCCTGGAGACTTATTGGGGCACACCTTTAACAGGGTGCCACACACACTATGGGTAATTTGGGAATGCCAATCAAACTTAATCTGCATGTCTGTGGACTGAGAGAGGAAACCCACCAAGTAAACTAAACGCACACACAGATCAGAGGTGGGATTTGAACCCGGAACCTGGAGGTGCAAGGCAACGATGCTGCCTAGGCGATAATCTTTCATTTCAAATTGGCAATGCCTTTTATATATACACAATATATATACTAGCTTATGGTTGTTTACAGCACTAAGGGGCGGGTCCAAGAATATCTCAGGAACACTCTTTTTGATTTCAGGAAAACTTTTATAAACCATTTTATTATATTGAGGAAACTCAGTAGAAAGGTATGCACACACACACACACACACACAATAGGCTTTTGTGGCCTGTGCTCAGCTCGGACAACCCAAACATTCCCACGTGACGCTACAACGATTAGCTCACGAGTGCGCGCGCCAACAGGAGAGGCTAAAGAAAAAAAAAAAAGAAACACACACACAGAGGAGTCGATCGGTGAGACGTGAGGAGCGCGCCTCTCCTTCTCCATGCACCGTAGTGGTGGTGTTGTTGTTTTCCCGCGGATTATTGCCGGAGTTTTTATTCCTGGAAATACTTTTTCATGCGACATGCGACTTTTTCATGCGCGCGCGTCGTGTCTTTGATTTAGTTGTTGTTTTTAAGCAAAAAAAAAAAAAGTGTTTTCTTTGTGTTGTTGTTGTTGACTTTTTTGCTTTGGAGCAGCCATGCGGGAGAAAGTGAGCATCTCGGACTTCGTGTCGTTAGCGAATGAGGACATGTCGTCACCGTCCACGTCGTGCTTCCAGGCTAAAATGAGCGAGTGCCGGAGCACGGTCACGGGGCTCGAGGAGGTGAGTGAGAGCGCGCGCGCGCCAGGACTGTTCGTCCGCGTGAGGGTGTACGCGCGCGTTTACCTGCAACACCTGGAGCGCGAGCGAGCCATGGCTAATTAACAGCAGATGTTTGATAGTTTCTAACCAACTAAGTTAGTTTTAAATAAAGGTTAAAACCTATGTTTTTTTTTTTAATGGACTGGAGTTTAGAAGTGGATTAGAACTCACTTCCATGACCTGATTATTTAGACTATTGTAGGTCTTTGGAGTTTCCAGATTGATATTCCTTTATTGTCATTGTACAAGTACAACGAAATTGGGGCATAAAATAAAAACTTTACTAAAAATAAATATGGAATATATATATATATATATATATATATATATATATATATATGCACACAGTATATACTGTATATACGCATGTTCATAGTGCCACAAATGCTTGAAAACATAGATAATTATCACTATTGTATTTATTGGAAACATATGATAGTGAGTTAGTAATACACTTAGTTCCATGAGTTAAAGAAAAAAAAAAAAAAAAACTACAGTAGTTTAAAATATTATTGCATTTAGACATACAGTAGATCTCCATAAAATCGCACTTGCCTACAATGACATACATGTAATAATATGATTCAGGTTCAGTTTTTAAAACAATGTGTAACACACACACACACACACACACACACACACACACACACACACACACCTGTGTACAGGTTTCCTCATGTAAACCTGAAAAGAAACCTGTACTGTTAAGTTACACCAAAAATGAAACCTAAGTACAGTATTTGCAATTTGTTTTGTATTATTAACATTATAAGATATTATCCTTTCTGTTTTAAAGAACTACGTGCATAATGCAGCATGAATTTACATCCTGCGACTAGTTGCCTAGTTGATTTCATTATGTTTCCTTCAAGAATTTAACATGGCATTAGTATATTTCATTGGTTCACTTTTCACGTTTGTCTGGATCTTTTGGAAGGAACAGAAAGATGGAAATTTTCCTCAGGATCAATAAAATATCTATCTATCTATCTACACTATATTTGGCTAAACCTGTTCTTTATTGAATTGAGGTGTTTCAGTCAGGCCCCTTATAGTCCGTGCACAAAGTAAGGACTGTAAAGACACGGTTTGATGAGTTCGGTGTGGAAGATCATGACCTCAACTCCATCGAGCACCTTTGGGATGAACTGGAAAGGAGATTACCAGCTGGACTTTCTCATCCAACATCAGTTCCTGACCTAGACTGGTTTTCATCATCTAGCTGGTGTGCATGGTGCAAAAGTAACCAAGCGCTCATGAGCGTAGTCTAGTTTACTAAAAGCTCTGCAGTTAAAACACGACAGGATGTGCCACTGATAAATAATCACCCATTGGGTGACGTGATTCAGTACCTTATCGCCCCAGCGTTGATTAATTCCCAATAACAGCTATGTCCTGTAATTTCCCCTTAATATCCTGCAACACATTTCCAGTGTTTTTCTTAAATTGTTCTTTTTATTTATTTATTTATTTATTTATTTTCAGGTTGTTTTTGTTTGAAATGTTGGCAAACAATAAACCTTTAAAAGAAACATAAAGCATCATCAGTGCAGCTTTACATGTTATGGAAAAAGATCAGTGTGTAAACGTGTGCAGCGTTCTCCTCAGGACAGAGAAATGGTGCATGTAGTGTGTTTATAACATGCATATGTAATAAATAGTGTGTGTGTGTGTGTGTGTGTGTGTGTGTGTTACTGCTGTGTTCTTTTTTCTCATGACAGATGTTTGGGTTTGGAGGAGCACGTGGTGTTTCTATATTCTGACTGTTTATACATTGTATGTTTGATAGCATGGGACTCATGGTGTGTGTGTGTGTGGTTGGTTGCGTGTGTGTGTCTAGGGATTATTTGACTCTGATCTCTCATCACTTCAGTTCCTGATGGGGAGGCTGTGGAATGTGTACTGAGATCACCTGTGCTGTACTGACTCAATGAATGCTCTGTGTGTGTGTGTGTGTGTGTGTGTGTGTGTGTGTCAGTAGGTCAGTTGTTGGCTTTGAAGTGTGTGTGTGAGAGAGAGAGAGAGAGAAGGTCAGTTTTTGGCTTTGAAGTGTGTGTGTGTGTGTGTGTGTGTGTGTGTGTGTGTGTG
>JAQMYG010000005.1:3409898-3422733 GCA_030014215.1 Clariallabes teugelsi
AAAGATAAACTGGATTTTTGCTGTATACACTGCAGGCAGTGTCGTGTGTGTGTGTGTGTGTGTGTGTGTGTGTGTGTGTGTGTGTGTGTGTTGTCTTTTTTTTTCCCCCCCACAAGAGGAAGTAGGCTGAATTAGTGAAATGTTGTCTAATTAAAAGAGAATTTCAAGAGAAGTATACACGTACTGTATGTATCTGAGACAACTTAGCTTCCTGACCTTGAAAAGTTCATCATCAAGACTACAGTTGTGCCTCAACTTATAACTTCAAAGCGAGTTTTAGAAAACATGACTGTGGAAGATTTTCAAGCAGTTTTTATTTTAGAATTTCAAGGAGAATCCAAGAATAAGTGACTGAAAAGTTTATCAATCACAGAAATTTCTAGAAATTTCTTTTCTAGAATTGATAGCTTCAGAGAGAATTCAAGACTAAGTGACTGAAAAGTTTATCAATGATGCAGTTATTCTATAACTTTAGAACAACATTTAGTCAGACATGATTGGAAAATTTTCTAGCAATGCTCGGATTATTTTCGAATTTTTCATTTCAAAAAGAATTCTAGAAGTGACTTTGAGTGTATTTATCAAGATTTTTTCTGTTTACTTTAAAGAATCATAAGTGATTAGGCGAAGGTATTTTTCAACAGTGCAATTATTCCAGAGTTCCTCAGTTTAACAATAATTCTAGAATATTCGTGAATTCTAGACCTTAAAAATTCAACAACACTAATTCCTCATAACCCAACAAATAATTCTCGAGGTAATGAACTTAAAAAGGTATTTATCAACACTGTTATTCTTCTAGAATTCTGCAATTTAAAGAGTTTTCCAGAACAAGTGACCTTGTAAAGTTCTTTACCAAAACAACTCATAAGGAATTCTTTTTAGGTATTTGATTTTTTTAAAGAACTGAATTTTAAAGTTTCAGCAATTTTTACAATTCCTAACTTTAAAAATAATTCTGGTGTAAGTGACCTTAAAAATGTGTTTATTAACACTGCATTTCTTTCTTTTATCAAGGTTTTTAAAACTTGTTTATTTTAAAGAATCATAAATGATTAGGCGAAGTTACTTTTCAACAGTGCAATTATTCAATACAATAATTCTAGAATATTCTTGAATTCTAGAGACACTAGTTCTTCTATAAATCATAACCTAAAAGATGTTTCTAGAAGTGCAAATGCTGGTTAGGAATTAAGCAATTCTCCATTAAAAAAAAAATAAATCTGTACTAGAATTACTAGAAAGGTGCAGGGCTAGCTCCGTGGTTAGGATGTCAGATTTCTGATCAGAAGGTCCCAGGTTCAAACACACAGGAACCACCGAGTTGCCACTGTTGGGCCCTTGAGTAAGGCCCCTAACCCTCAACTGCTCTGATGTGTAATGGGATAAAAATGTAAGTATTTTTCGATAAGGGCGTCCGCTAAATGCTGTAAATGTACATTTGTCCAGTCAGACGTGCAGTGCACAATCATTTATTAAACATTAAGCTTTTTTTATGATTAATCGCATGCGGTACAATGTTAACGGACCTAGTAGGCAGACTTTTGGGACACCGTGTAGGAAAAAAAAAAAGCACAAGAACTTATGAAAAGTTTTTTGTCAACATTGAAGGTCTTCTAGTCTTAAGAACTTCAAACGGAATTCCAGAAAGAGTTACTCTGACAACATGGTGAGCATTTCTGTGTTAGAACTTCTGAGGGAACTCAGTGAAGAGCAGTGAAATTCTAGAATTGCCCAACATTACAGTGTAAATCATTAATCTCCGGATTCATTCGGTTTGTTCGGTAATGGTGTGTCTGCCTGCTTAAGGCTCTACGATATTACATAATATTGGACAAACACACTATTAAAGAAATTCCTGGTCCACGTCTCATCTTCTGATTCTTCTTTTTTTCATATGAAAGTAGGGCATGTTGCAGCAAATCTGTTGCTTTGCATAAAAACTGGTTTGGTTGAAGCTCATAAAAACACATTCTCACGCAGCGACTTGCAGACTTTTGATTCAGGTTGGAAAAAGTCTAAACACTGATTTGAGTCTAAGATGTGGTGATGATATTACACTGTTATTAGGATTCGTATTCAGCTGGCAGGTAAAAGACAGATCAGGAAGACATTTTAACCTTCCCCGTCATCACACACACACACACACACACACTGTACATGTGCAGCGATTCCAGCAAGCCGATGTGATTATAGATTCCAGATGTGAAAAGAAGCAGAATGTAATTAATGCAGTCTTGCTGGTCGCTCAGTGTAGACCTCAGCTTTCAATGAAAGATTCCTTGGAGGTTGTGAATTAACAGTCGTGTTTGTTTTATACACATTTGTTAATTGAGTGGTTTTGGGTTTGGGTACGTGGAGTGAAACTCTAACCAGCAGTTTGTCCTGCGCTCAGAGATTTCATTAAGCTCATTTCATGTTTTTGTGAAAACCTCGTGTGTAGGTCCGTCAGGAAGAGGACGAGCACGTGAAGCAGCTCTCTCAGCTCCGTGACTGTCTCAGGAGTCAGCTTCAAGTGGAGGGTAAAGAGGTAACTACAACCCACTGTACGCTAGGGTTAGGGCTTGATGTGAATGTGAAAAAGCCTTTGATATATTTTAGAGATCAGGATACCATAATGATGATGATGATGATGATGGTGGGGATGTGCTTTTTCCATTTCAGGATTATCTAAACAGGAAGAACTCCGGTCACGGCTACAGCATCCACCAGCCACAAGGCAACAAGAAATACGGCACCGAGAAATCAGGCTTCCTGCTCAAGAAGAGCGACGGGTGAGTCAGGACCGCCGACTGTACCGCAATCTGAACCGGTTTGGATACAGTAATCAGTATTAAGCCCTATTTAGATTAGAGACGCAGACACTTGCGTGATTTCATCTTCTTTCATAACTACACAGTTTAAGTCACATATTTTATATATAAAACAATGTATAAAGAATAACATCCTCTCTTATATGTACACTTTTTCAGTGCCAAAAGTTATTCCTTTTCCAATTCCGATCTTTACCAGCTGTAACAGGATGAGAAACAACCTAACACCCACCATGTCCCAGTGTTGTCCATAACGCTGCCAAATTAATGTCACTACTACCGAAAGTTCCTGCTGTGAGACGGAGAGAGACACCAATCAGCTTTAACATTTGAACCCAAATAAATAAGATGTACTGTATATTTACAAATCTACGAAGGGGTAGACACACTTCAACAATTGTTATCTACGCCCATTTTTAAAACTCGAATTGAGTCATGGCACCTCGGCATACGAACGAAGAATTTCCGTCTTAAGGAACTCAAATTTTGCGAGACATTTGCCTCGGGCAAACCGAGCCGAATCGACCGCCGGCTAAGTTGCGCGTCCGTCCGGGAGCCGTTCAAAACTCGTTTGCGTCAGTGGAAAGCCAAGCGAAGTGAATTCACACATTTTTTGTGAGGTTTTCGTATTTTTGTGTACGGCAGCAAGAAGAAAAGGGAGCCACTTTCAGTTTGGTTTTTAAAGCAGCCGGTGCCGAGTGGAATCATAAATTAAGGTTAAGTGAGGTTTAATGTTTATTAATTTCATATTTTACTTCATTTACACGTCTTTCTTAAATGTTTTGATTTATTTTTATATGCAAAAATATGATTATAGTGTTGGAAATTGTGTTGTGGGTGTAATATTGGTAATGTTTATGAGCGATGGGGAAAATGCGTTTCGCAATACAAATCTCCGCCTTAAGAACGGATTAAATTTATATGCCGAGGTAGCGCTGCTTTTATGTTTCCTCTAAAGATGTCAGTAGTTGCCCCATCGTTGATGCAATCATGTGATCATCAGGAGAGAGGCGTATATTTTTCAGGCCCCTCTGTGTTTATACGTATATTTTTTCATTATAATCAGATGATGTCATGTTTTTGAGAAATAATGTTTGCACTTTGCTGTGTATGTTGTATAAGGGTTAGGGTTATTAAATTAAGACCCGCCAGAAATGTGAAAAAGAGGAATAAAGCACGAGCATCCGTTATGTTGTTGTCACTGATCATGTAGATCCTGAATCGTAACACGTGTAAGTGTGAGACTGGTGTCTGACCCAGAGTGTCATGTCTGGAGTTTCCGACATCCTCTCTGACCAGGATGAACAGCTTACTGAGCTTTAATAACTTTTTTTTTTATCTTTACTTCCTTTATATAATGAAATACAGATGTGCATTTAATTATCATTTTAATTAACCGGGGTTGTGCAGTAAATGTAAATCGGACAGGATTTACAAACAATTTATCCTCTGCTCAACATTTTTTAAATTTTTTTTTAGCTTAAACAAACTTATCAAACTTTGTCACTAAACCAGGCGCTAATGTGTATATTGGGAAATCACTAGAATGTTCTTTGTCAAACACACTTCATTTGTTCTCTTTGCCCCTTCCACTCCCCCCCTCCCCCACCCCCGCCAACGCTGATGTTAAGATTAGGATGATGATGATGATTGTTGGCTCGACCGTGGGCTGCAGACGGAAGTAGATTGCGTTTGAATGTGTTTGTGTTAGTGTGTCCTTGTATAATTCAGATGTTCTTCATTAAGTCTGGTTTGAAGATTTCGAAGACTCCAAGATTACACACTGAGATAACAAGTACACACACACACACACTGGTGTACAGATCGGATCTCACGGTCAGACTCAAACATGAATGAGTTGGCGTTAGTCAGCTTAAAAACAAGCCAGAAAAAAGCCTCGAGTTCCTGTCTCACCACGTCCGCGGGTTTTATCATGTTACTGAGCTCACGCGTTTCCCCCACATCCATGTGGGTTTCCTTTGGATTTCTGGATTCCTCCCACCGCACACATTCGATATATTAAATGAAATGAAGTAACAGCCTCAGCAGCGACCTCGTTTCCCCTCTCGTCTGTTCCGACCACTCAGCGTTCAGCATCTGTCATCATCTGTACCCGTTCCTCACTGGTTCATGCCTTAAGTTAGATGCTTTTTATGCTTGAATGATTCATAGGTCACTGTGCGGCTTAACAAACAAAAAACATCCCTTTGAAAAGGCTCAGGTACAGAGACGGGAGTGAGAATGAGAGATGAATGAGGAAGCCTTAAGACTACATTAAACAGCTTTGGAAGGAAAAATATGAAGAATGAGAGACGGCTCAAGACTTTGTTTGTTTAGAGCCGCGCTCTTTAGGACAAGCGTCTTGTTTGTGTTGAGCGACTTGAAGGTAGGAAATGGCAGTTGAAAGCTTCCTTTGACTTCTTCCCAAGAAAATCCAGTCCAGATGCAGAGAGGAAAATAAACAGTGACTCATCAGGAGAAGTTGCTTTCTTCCAGAACACGGTCAGGGCTTTTATAAAAATCCATCTTTTGATGATGAGGGATGACAGCCATGAGGTTCTGGCCCGAGATCTGAGCCGCGTTTCGGGTCCGGTGAAGTGCGGAGCCGGCGGAGGAGTCCGTGATCTCAGTGTTCCATGATGTCTCCGTGTTTTTATGTTGCAGGATCAGGAAGGTGTGGCAGAAGAGGAAATGTGGAGTCAAGTACGGCTGTCTGACCATCTCTCACAGCACGGTAACGTTCTAACATCAAACACACACACACACACACACACACACACACATCCTTTAAAGTCTCGGGTGCTGTAGGTAAACTACATTCTGGTTGTATTTGCTCTGTGTCTCTCTCAGATTAACAGACCTCCGGCCAAACTCAACCTCCTCACGTGTCAGGTTCGACCCAACCCCGATGAGAAGAGGACGTTCTCCCTCGTGACACGTACGTCCAACAATCTCGTGACGATTTAATCTCCTGGTGTCTTCAACGTGGGACAGAATTTGTTTTTCGTTTTTGGTCAATAAAACATAAGATTTCAAAACCCTATAGATTTTCATTTTATGTCTTTATTATAATCTCTTATTTTAAGAAATTTTAGATAATTATAAGCCTTTAAATGTATCTACAGTATATGACGATGACTTGTATGCAGCTTTCTTTGTTTCTTATTCTTCTTCCCCACCCCAACCCCATTCCGAGATGGAGCCCATGATTGAGTAGTGTGTGTGTGTGTGTGTGTGTGTCTAAATATAGAAGAGAGCCTGTGTGCACGCGTGTGTGCGCGTGCGTGTGTTAATGAAAAGCAGTTGTTGCGAAGGGCTTGTCCTGGCTTGTTATTTCTCCCTACATTCTCCGTGCTGGTTTTTTTTCTTTTCTTCTCCCACATTGCTTCCTTGATAGGCTGACTGGTCTCACACCCATTTCTCTCTCTTTCTTTCTCTTTCTTTCTTTCTTTCTTTCTCACAGATAATCGCACGTATCATTTCCAAGCAGAGGATGAACAAGAATGTATGATGTATGTATTGATTGCATTCCTTCAAACCTCCTAGGTGTTGAAACACACACGTATACACATGGATACACTCACGATTCGAGTTTTAGAGTCTTTCTTTTGTCCTGAATGTATTGTTGTATCTTTTAAATAGTCCACCATCACTTAAATCTGTAGACATCTGACACTAGATAAGGGATTGTCTATGGGGAAAGTGTTAAATGCTGAATTTAAGATCAACTAGTGTTCCTTTCTCTGTGTGTAGTTGGGTGTCGGTACTCCAGAACAGTAAAGAGGCGGCTCTGAACACGGCTCTCGGTGGAGATCAGCTGCAGTACCCGGGCAGCGGGTTGCAGGATCTGGCGCGGTCCATCATTTCAGGCCTGAGGAATCTTCCAGGCAACGACGCTTGCTGCGACTGCGGCGCTCCGGGTACAAACACTCATTCATAATACAGTTAATCCTAATTGTTTGTTCGATTCGTCCTGTAATGTCTACACACACACAGATTGTTTATACAGGTAGTCCCCGACTTACGAACATTCCAGTCCGCAGATACGAACAGACCGCAGTTCTACTTCCGGGTCAGTCACGGAAGTAACTCGCGTGTATTGTACAAAAAATAAACACTGCATTGCGCCAGATACCAATATTTACAATTATATACAATATTTGAAGTGTATAAGTGAATGTATAAAATGTCTAAAGTCTGGTATATTGTATGTGTGTGTGTGCGGGAGAAATGAGTCAGCCTCACCGGTTTCAATGAATCAGTCCGTGAGCACGATGATAGATAAGGTCTGTCCTGGAAAGCTGTCCTGGTGGTGAATAATCTTTTTTTCCCGGAAAAATTTCAAGAAAACAGAGTTCACAGTCCAATACAGTGGAAAACAGCTGTCAGACGAAATGGCATCTGGGATTCCCCTCGCGATTTAAGGGGCAGAGACAACATTTGCATTTCACAGATTAATTTCCTTAGGCGCTTTTGTGGCAGTGTGGGGGAAAGGGGACAAGGTTTTATTTCAAGTGGATTGGTCTGCTTTACATTGTGTATTTGTGTCAAAGGTGTACAAGACCAACTTTGTCGGACTTAAGAACGAATCCCACTTACGAACGCGCTTCCGGAAAGGGACTCGTTTGTAAATCAGGGACAACCTGTAGTCTTAAAGATTGATTCAGACTATGCAAGTACACCATAAATAAAAAGAATGTTCCTAAAAATGACGTGTGATGCTGTTATTGTCTTGAACTTGCACATCTGTCTATTAGAAATACATGTTCTATGTGCAGCCTGTACTTTTAGTATGCTAATTAGGCCCAACCTCCATTCCGTGTCGTTGAGATTACGTGACCCGAGACTTTATAGTTAAAGATTTTATAGACACATTATAGTTTTCTTATTACTCATGTAATATAAATGTTGATATACATATTATATATTTGTCTATGTGAACCTTGAAGCTACTTAAGGAAACCACCAGTGGATGGGTGAAGTGACTAAACTAAACCATGAGTATTTTCTTTAAAACCTCTAGCAGTTAGACACCTCTCACTGTCCGTACTGTAGCAGCTCTGTGTTACCAGAATGAATGAACATTGCAGCTTAACGACGTGTATTTCCAGGGTTGCGGGTTCAAATCTCGCCTCTGCTCCGTGTGCATGGAGTTTGCATGTTCTCCTTACGCTTGGTGTGTTTACTTTAGGTACCCTGGAGTCCAAAGACATGCAGATTAATCTGATTGATGTTTCCAAATTGCCCCTAGTGTATGATTGTGTGTGTGCTTATTCTTTGCAATGTTTTGGCACCCCATCCAGAGTGCACCCTGTTTTGAGCACTGATGGGCTCGAGGTCCCTGAAAATCTTATCTTCACAGGATAAACGGTATTGATAACAACTGGATGAACATATACTAATGACTAAAACATCTGGTCTCTCCTGCAGAACCCACCTGGCTCTCCTCTAACCTGGGCATCCTCACCTGTATCGAATGTTCGGGAATCCACAGAGAACTCGGCGTGCACTACTCACGCATACAGTCGCTCACGCTCGACATGCTCAGTACATCTGAGCTACTGGTAAAAATCACATACTTTCTCTTACATCTTCCAAAACCAGGTTTTATATTAATTCTAAAGTTTTATGTGCAGAATGTAGTGAGGTTTAAAGTAAGTAAATGCACCTAGTAACCGATGTTTGTGGAAGGAGTCTCCAGTTTTAGTGGCCAAAATAGACAAATCCCTTAACTTGAGTAAAAGTAGAGATTCTCTAAGTAAAATAGTACTTAAGTAAAAGTAGTCTTTCATTTACAATGCTATTTGATTAAATTTACTTACATATCAAAAAGTACTGAGCTTGTATTTGCTCCCTGTAGCATTTAAGTTACAGCAAAAGTCTTTCTCGCTTTCTGCTTCCCGACTGTAGATGTACGTACTGTTTCCTTCTTACTTCTGATTTCAAACACCTTCTACTGTATGTCTTGGAAGAAAAGTAAATCATGCAGTTATGCTAATAGTCAGTAGGTTTACCGCCTTAATTACCACCACTGTTTGTTATGTAATGCAGAAATGTAGCGAAGTAGAAAGTACAGATGTTTGTTCTAGAATGTAGTTGAAATAAAAGTAAAACGTATACACTAAAGAAACTACTCAAGTACTCGAAGCTACTCAAGTAATGTTTGTGGAAGGAGTCTCCAGTGTCAGTGGACAAAATAGACAAATTCTTAACTTGAGTACAAGTAAAGTTACCCTAGATAACATAGTACTTAAGTAAAAGTCTTCCAAGGACTATGTGACCATTTTGATTCATACACATTCACATTCCATACAAACTTAAATAATTCTTTTGATTGTGTAAAGCTGCTTTGCGACAATGACAATTGTTAAAAGCGCTATACAAATAAAATTGAATTGAATTGAATTTATAATTGTACTTGATTAAATGTAGAAAAGTACCTTTTTAAATTGACTTAAGTTTATAAAAATACTGAGCTTGTTTTAGATCCATGTATTTAAGTTATAATAAAAGTCTCAAAAGTTACCTTAAAAAGTAAATCCGCTTACTTAACTTTCGCCTCTGACAGTGTGCTTTGCCACCGTCCTCTGTTATTGGAAAATACACAAACATCATCATCATCCCTCAAAAGATCAATCGGTGCTTTATAGTTCATAAGTTCGTGCTTTATAGTTAATTTTGAGCCCAAACCAAATCAGTCGTCATCAATCTGAATTTAGGGTTCTGCTCGTTTTTTTCCCACAGCTTGCAGTGAGCATCGGGAACACCAAGTTTAACGACGTCATGGAGGCCAACCTTCGCGACGACTCACTGAAACCCGTACCGCAGAGCGACATGTGAGTGTCATAACACACACCGCAATATATATTTTAAGTTATATATGGAAATACTAAATGATTTTGTACGTAATTATGCAGACATGATAAACATGTATAACAAAATTGGTGCAGCATATAATATGGTGCCTAAGACTTTTGCACAGTCTTTTGAACATTGTTTAATGCATGCATATCCGTTTAATATATTGTATAGAAATCTCACAGTCTAACAATCTGATTGTGTGTGTGTGTGTGTGCATGTGTTAGGAATGCGAGGAAGGAGTTCATCACGGCGAAGTACGTGGAAAGGCGCTACGTGTTCCCCAAAGAGCACTCGGAGCCCCTGCGCGTGTACGATGCCGTGAAGTCGAGAGACCTGAGCTCCATCCTGCAGCTGTACGCCGAAGGAGAAGATCTGTCCAAACCCACAGCTGTACCTGACCAACAGGTCTCTCTCTCTCTCACACACACACACACACACACACACACACACACCTGCATGCATATTTGGCAGTGCACACACTCAGATTAACGCACTATCCACCGCCTTTGATCCTCATGCAATATTAAAAAGAAAGAAATCTGGGCTTTTAAACTGCGATGGCTCTGATCAGGATCAAAGCGTTTCTGAAGATGAATAAATGCATGAAAAACCGCACAAGAATCATGAATCGATGCGGTTCCATCAGCGTGGCCTTTTCATCACTCAAGCTTCCAAGCAGGAACACTAACTAGTTCAGCGTTAGATGTGTGTTGTGATATAGTCGTAATGAGTGTAAGTTAGAATGATGTAGATGAAGCCATGGAGCGTTTATGCTGATTAACATTGATTAGCACAACATCATCCGATCACATCCACGGTGCCTTAAGGTTTTAACGAGGTTTAGAATTCCTATCAGAGACACATCATCCCGCACACTGTGTGTGTGTGTGTGTGTGTGTGTTTATCCCATATCACGTATCTCTTAGTGTGTGGGATGCAAATTACTGTTCTGTTGTCAGTTTTTGTTTTAAAATAAGTGCAAAAAGGAATTGTACTTTTTTTTTTTCTTTTCTTTTTTTTTTTTTTTTTTTAACACTGCTTTTGAGACTTTTAGATGTTCAGTGTTGTGTGTGTTGTTAGGCAGCACGGAGGCTCAGTGGTTAGAACCGTCACCTCACACCTCCAGGTTCCGGGTTCGATTCCCGCCTCAGGGTCTGTGTGTGTTGTGTGTGTGTGTGTGTGTGTGTGTGTGTGTGTGTGTGTGTGGAGTTTGCATGTTCTCCCAGTGGGTTTCCTCCGGGTACTCCGGTTTCCTCCCACAGTTCAAAGAGTGTGTTTCCCAAATTGCTCGTAGTGTGTATGAGCGTGTGTGTATGAGCGTGTGTGTGTGTGTGTGTGTGTGTGTGTGTGTGTGTGTGTGTGTGTGCTCTCTGATGTCTAGGCTCCAGGCCTCCTGCGACTCTGTGTACGGGATAAAGCGGCATAGATGAGACTATGACTGTTGTGTGTGTGTGTGGACTGAGATTTATTTCTCTGGTGTGTTTGTGTGTGTGTGTGTGGAGTGTTTAACTTGTGGTTAATGTCTCATCTGCCCCTCTCTCTCTCTCTCTCTCCCTGCCTTTTTACTCAAGTCATTCATTACAGTCAGACGTCATGATGTTGTAACGTTCCTTCCTGTTATGATCTCTCTCTTTGTTTCCTGTAATTCCCTTCTTCCTCCTCGTCTTTCATCTGTAATCGGATCTGCTCCGCCTCCACGGCGATGATCCGTATATTCTGGATTTAAATCTATTATTGAGGATCTGATTTAAGAAGCAGGATTTTCACACAGACGTTCTTTTGACTTCACTAATCTCCATCTTCCTTTATTTTTTTTGTTTATTGGCCTGTTTCTGTCTTTAATATGTTTTTTGCTGCGTCTTTTTTTAGGATTTGAAAGAGACGGCTCTTCACCTGGCTGTGCGTTTGGCCGAGAAGAGCTCTCTGGCCCTGGTCGATTTTCTTACACAGAACTGGTGAGCGTGCGAGAGTGAGCGTGCGAGAGTGAGAGTGCGAAAGTGAGCGTGAGTGTTTGCACGAAAGGGTGCGTGTTGAATCAGGGAGTGTTGAGGTTGGCGGGTTGTTAAGATAAAATGTTTGAAATTTACTTTAAGACATAAAATGTGTGTGTGTGTGTGTGTGTGTGTGTGTTACAGTGGCTGTTTGGAGAAGAAGACCGTGGAAGGAAACACAGCTCTTCATTACTGTGCGATGTACAATAAACCAGAATGTCTAAAACTGCTCCTTAAGGGGAAGGCTACTTTACACACAGGTATACATCATCATCATTTACACACACACACATACACACAACCTTTTACTCTTTATGGCAGGCCTGTGTGAAACAGAGCTCCAGGGGAAACACGGGGAACCTTTCTGGGTTTAAATGAAGAGCTCAGGCCATCTGGAGGACTTTTAATGATTAAACTCTCCAGGCTGAAGTTGAGGAAAGACACCAGCATAAATAACTTGATGTTAATTCGCCGGGACATGAGCCATCCGTGTTCAGTTTTCATTCATTTCTTGTTGCGTAAGGCTGCGTCTCTGTTGCTTTGAAACTCCTAAATGAGTTCTTATGCAGCTGGTTGAAGGGGGGTCGTCTTGATTGCGATCGTGCTGTCACATGTTCTACACCTGCTCCTCATGAAGAACTGGAAAATTCTCGAAAAACTATTTGGATTTGTTCATCAAATAAATATCCCAAATTGTTGACTATTCCCTGGAACAAGCACGCAAGCACAAACACACAACAAACACAAAGCGAAGGTGAGATTCAAACCCTCAACCCTGGAGATGCAAGGCGACAGTGATAACCACTAATAAACCACCTATTTTATTCATCTTAGTTAAATTTTACTTCTATTCTCTTTTCATATTTATTTCCTATTAATAGTCTTTTATTTTAAGGTCACGGGCGGTCGTCTAAGCATTTCACTGCATATCGTACTGTGTATGATTGTATGTGACAAATAGAATTAGAATTTGATATTTTATTAAAAAAATAAAAGTAATTAATGTGGTAGAAACAGGACACTTCCCCAAAAAAGTCACCTCAAGCTGGAAGTAACAGGAATGAAGGTAAAGAAGGGCATTAATAGGGGAAAAAAGCGGGCTCGTATTCCAAAACACTCGTAAATCAAAGCAAATTTTCCCATAAGAAATAATGGAAATTCAAATTATTC
>JAQMYG010000005.1:3601470-3618979 GCA_030014215.1 Clariallabes teugelsi
TTTTGAATTAGTTATTTTGTTTTCCATTTTGTTAATTTGGTTTTGAATTTGTTATTTTGTTTTGGGTTTTGTTATTTAGTTTTCAGTTTAGTTTTTTTTGTTTTCAGTTTTGTTAATTTGTTTTGCACTTCAGGGCCACCGTAGAAATCGAAGTGCATATAAGTACAATAAAATAGGTCTTGGTGGTAATAAGTTTATGAAGTTTGTCACCTGGAATGTGAGTACAATGTACTGAATGTAATGGGGGCCAAATTCCACAACCCTCGTTCCATTCAAAAATTATTTCTAAAGTTCAGCTGAGACTCATATAAAGCTTCTGCAGTCCCACTAATGTAACTCAAGTTGGTATATTATAGTGTAACTAGCAATAGCTAAGCAGAACTAGTCATTCCAGGGAAAGACAATTTGTACTAAAGCTATGGTGCATGATTTGACCTCAATGGGACTGCATATGAGTCTCAGCTGAATGAATTGTAATGCACAAAAAAAAAAAAAAAAAATTACATACTAACTATCTCTTTAAGCATAATTTAAAAAGGCCCCAAACTCATACACCATATACTACACTATATAAATAAAATAGCTTTTTTTAAATAATACAATTTCCTGATGAGAGGAGAATCAAGAGAGTCAGAAATAGAGCTCCAAAGTCGGCTAAACTGCGTGAATTTTTTATCTTTTCCATGACAACCAAAGATCGAAGAAACAAGTGGTTTGGGTGATTTGGAAGCTATTGCAGAGTAATTTATAGCAGTTATAAGGTTGTACTGTTTTGGTAACGGTACAAGCTCTCTAGATAGAATATGATTACATGACCAGCATGCTGTCTCTATATGTTAACTCCATGAGTGGACTCAATTTATATCACGTTATGTTTTCACGTATAGTAACATGGTAAAACTGAAAAATATAAAATCTAGGGGAAGTGAATTTCCTCTAACTAAACAAAGAACCTATTGAATAACCTTTCATCCTGAAAGTGGAATAACAGAACTAGCATTGTGTAAACTGCATGCTGTCATGATGTCACAAATTTGGCTCACTTTTCCTTTTACTTCAGAATTACAGTTAACAAACAGACGTCAAAAAGATGTATCATGATAAATCCATCCATCCGTTTACTTAGGAACCTTTATAGTCCAACTTGAGACCGTGTAGGCCAGTGGTGGTTACTATTGTATTTATTCCCATTTTTATGACCGTTGCAGGACCTCCGGTCGACATTCACACACACTACGGGCAAATTGAACTCAGACGCTGAAGGTGCGAGGTGCGACGGTGCTAATCACTATGCCACTGTACTGCCGTTATTATTCAATTCAATTTTATTTATATAACGCTTTTAACAGTGGTTAGTGTCTCAAAGCAGTTTCACAAAAATGAAAAGAAAATTTGAAAAGAAAATTTATGGAAGTGTGTATGTGTGAGAAAAATGTGTCTAGATAATCATGAGATTGTCTCAAAGCGACAGTGGCAAGTAAAAACTCCCTGAGATGGCAATAGGAAGAAACCTTTAGAGGAACCAGACTCAACAGGGAACCCATCCTCATTTGGGTGATAACGGATTAGAAATTATATAACATCATGTGTGTTATGTTAAATACAAATAAATATTCAGCAATCATATGACATTTTAGTCAAGTGGTTTCATTTCATTTTTTTTTTATTTTCATTATAAAAGTAGACGAAATACAAAAGCAAAGGGTAAATGTTGCAAAAATATCAATTGATATACAATGGAAACACAAAGCAGTTGAAATGCTTGTGATGTGAAATCCGAAATATTCCACACAAAAAAACGATCAGGTCATCAATCAAAATTGTGAACAGGGATTTGCTTTTCCTGGTGTTTTTCTCTTTTTTTTGTGGTTCGTTAATTCTTTATATTTTTAGCTAAATGTGGAAGGACGAGAGGCTACGTGGCAGTGAAACCCGTAATGCCCGAGCAGCCTCGAAATGTGCGGAGTCATGCGGCGCTGAGCAATAAAAAGCCACCAGCTACTGATCTTTCACAGGTGAAACACTGAGGCAGAAATGCGGCTCCGCGGGCAGGAAATGTGTGACGTTCAAAGTCCAGAACCGCAGGCTAGCGTGAAGCTACAGAGTCCTGACCAGAAGTGTATGAACCTACTTAGGCTTAAGAGGCTCATACGTGAAGTTAATGCAATCTACACAAGCATGCGTAAGCAATACCACTACCATGTCCTCTACTGTGTTTGTTCCTTCCACAGAAATGATGAGAAAGCATAGAAAGCAGCGGGTTGTGTTGGGGTCGGCCTTTTACAAATAAACAGACCTTGCAAAGCTATCACTGAAATATTAATAAATCATATCTAATCATAAGATAAACAAAGTCTTAACAAAGTCTTATCAATATTCACTTCTATGTACAATTCATATTTACAGCTCGTTCATTGATCCGCTCGTCGTTTCGTATAACATCATTATTTCTTACAACATATTTAATTTGTGGTTAAAAAATAATAAAAAATAATATATAATAAAAAAAAAAAACAAGGAAATACATTGTATTTACAGAGGTAATTAATATGGGTGCTGATGTTTAGCTGTGAACCTGCAGAGCTCCATCGTCTCCATGGGAACAGCCATGGGGGGGGGAATAAATGTGGCAGTGCTTTCAGATTGGGACTAGACACTAGAAGATGTTCATGATGTCACTCATAACTCGAGTAGCGTGATTTGGAATTGACTGCGCACGATTTCGGTGATCTCGATGAGGAAGGCTGAATGGTTGCTGTAGTGTTCGATGATGTTGTCGTCCATGTTCACGAAAATCCTGAAACAGGGAGAATGCATGAGGTTAGGCGTGTAAGCCGCAATAAAAGACAAAATATTGAGTAATTGATACTATGCAAAATTGGCAACAGGGTTGTTTAATATATTATATTGTACTGGGGCCCCTGATGGCTTGGAGGACCAAAAAAGTAGGTTGAGAGAAATCTAGATGTAGATTTAGATCTCTGTTGAGCAAGTGCACAAGAAAAAAACAACCACCATTTGATGTTTCACATGAAAAAGAAACTATGCTGTGAAGTCATAAAGGAGACACATTTAAATGTTTCCTTTTCTACACCTTTATCATGTGAAGACACAACAGTATTAAGTGGGTTGAAATGATGTTTAGCATGTACTGTAAAATATTCCTCAATTCAGCATTTATGAATAAAGCATCAGGTCGTAGGTATAAATCTACAATATCTAGGCAAGTTTATGAATCTAAACTCGATTCCAACTCAATGATACTGAAACAGCAAGATCATACTGGATAAATAAATAATCGTTCCATTACAAAGCTATTCGAGTACTTCACCTGTGCACATACATCATAAATCAAAGAAATGTTCCACCCAGAAGGTGATGAGTGTAAATGTGTGTGTGTGTGTGTGTGTGTGTGTGTGCCAGGTCTACCAAGCCTGAGGGTTCACAGGAAACAGATTGATGATGTGGGGTGGAGAGACGAGAGAGAGAGAGAGAGAGAGAGAGAATGCCACCTAACCTGTCTTGTTCTTCCAAGCACTACCATCATCTGCGTGTCTAAGGGCTAGCTCACTCCGAATCTCAGCTACGAAGCCTTGGGCAAGATTACTGACACTACTCAAACAGAGCAAAACCTACAGTACATATAAACCGCTGTTGTACTGTACATTCACAATGGTCTGAACATACAGTAGAACCCAGATGATGACAGGCGCCTGAAGGATTTGCACATTTTTAACTTCCCTGCTCTACAACTTCATCACCCTTTTGTTTTTAAGGGTTTTTTTTTCCTGGTAAAGAAGTAAAGAAAACATCAATTATGAAATTCCTTCACTACAGGGTTCTCGCCCGCCCGGTCTGTCAGCTTAAGTTCCAGAAAGCTGACGGCAAGAGACCAAAGCTAACCTTAAAATCACAACTAAAGCATTTCGGTACATCCCAGCCTCTCTTTATCTCGCTGATCTGCTCTGTCATTAGAGCACGAACGACAGCCACCATCTGCCGAGACCCCTCCCTGCGTGCCAAAATGGCCGACGCCACCCTGTCAGACTCGGCGTGTTCAGCTCTACGTGAAACTTGTCACTCACCCTCGTTTGCATTTTTTGAAGATTTTCACGATGGTGTCTTCTTGCATGCCGTACTTTTCCGAAATCTGAGCACGAGAAAGGAGAAACAGGATGAGATTCATTTCAGGGATCTTGTAGCGTGTACAGTGAGATGTTCACATGCATGACAAAGGAGCAGAAAGAAGGAAGGAGAAATAAAAGAGAAGCGATGAGAAAAAGCAGAACTTACCGCTTGTCTGAGTCCTCTCAGGGTCGGCGAGTTCAGCATGAGGGCGTCGAAGACTTCCTCCGATTCTTGCCGTACATACAGGAGGACTATATAAAAAAGAAAAAGAAAAAAAAAACTATAAATAATCTACACTTTTGTTTTACGAATGTTGTTTGGTTTGTATGATGTAAATATACAGTCGTACAGTAGACGTGATTGTGAATGGGATCTGGTCTTAATTGCATTTGACTCTCCAGATGTGGGTGACCAAATTAGTTCATCTGTTGGTCCTATAAAGCTGTTCATGGACTTGTTACCTTGACAACAAGTCCATAAGATCAAAGGCACATGGTCAGTTACTCTAGCGTTGTTTTATCTTAGCTTTGGTTACTGCATACGATATGATAAACTGTGGTGCTGTGATGTGGTTTTGTGTAATCCAGTAGGGAT
This sequence comes from Clariallabes teugelsi, assembly GCA_030014215.1. Taxonomy (NCBI): domain Eukaryota; kingdom Metazoa; phylum Chordata; class Actinopteri; order Siluriformes; family Clariidae; genus Clariallabes; species Clariallabes teugelsi. The sequence continues at coordinate 3,606,193 of JAQMYG010000005.1, forward strand.
TATAATATTAATGTTTGTTTAGATGAGGCGGAGAGAGGGATGTTGTGTGATGGTGTAGTGTTGTGGTCTTTGATTTTGCTTGAATGGTGTGGTTTGTATTGCAGTTTGACTTTGTGATTTGTTGTCATGAGGTTTTGTGGTGTTTATGTGGTTGTAGTGTCTGATGGATGAGGGTTTGTGATGTACTTGGGCTCTAATGTTTGCCGTCAAGGTTTATACTGATTATCTGATGTTATGCTGAGGTTTTGTGGTTGGTACGTTGTCGCGGTTTGTCGTGTTGTCCGTGTTGCGTTATCGTACCTCTTTGCTGCTCTTCCCTGCGTGGTTGTTTGCTCGGTGGTGAGCCAGATCTATCTCCCGAATCAGAGAAACAGGCGACGCGTTTCAGCGAGTTCCTCTCACCTTCCTCTGTGCTGGTTGTCACTGCCTAAGCGTCAAAGATAACACATACTATCAGCATTAGAAAAAAAGAAAAAAAAACACAACATATGGCTACTGAAAGATTTCCTGTTGTTTTCTGACAGTGTTATCATTTTACCTAGCGATGCATAACATCACACAGACATAATCACACGAGTGTGTATCTAACTGCCCCATCTGAGAGTCTGTTCTCACATACACATGATACTGGTGTGTGAGACGATCCTGACTAGAAGCTACGATTGCATGACATTCAACACCGTATGTTTTTGTGTGTGTGTGTGATTGTGCCTGTAAATGGTCGTATGGACATGCGTGGGTGTGTGCATGCATGCAAGATGGTGAGTTTTAAGGAAATGCGCCTCTTGTCAGACTGTGGGAAAGGCAATCGAGAGTGTGAGTGTATTCCTCCTCCACTGTGTAAACACGCAATCGCTTTAACACCAGCGGAATAAGGCTGAGTCAAGCGTGTGCATGTGTGTGTGTTTGGGAGTGTGTGCGAGCCCCTGCAAGCTAATCCCTCCATGTCAGTCAGCGTGAGGTGAGTTTCGTTTACTGTTGTGTAATCATACTTTCCCCTTCCATCTCTCTCTATCCCTTCCTTCCCAGCCCACTTTTTTTTTCCCACTACATTTTTTCCCACACTTTTCCTGCCTCTCCGCTGCCCTGCAGCTGTTGGAACATGACTCGGCGGTGCTGCGGCTAACCACAAATCCCAGGATTCCTAGCAGTTTGTATGCATGCATGCATGTATGTGTGTGTGTGTGTGTGTTTGCCGTACCAAGCGCTGCAGGTTGCTGTAGTGGGTCTCTGGGATGAACAGCACCGCCTGTGTGACGTGGTCTTCCAGGGTTTTGAAGAAAGTGCAGTCCTTCCCAATGGAGCTGGACACCAGAGTCTGTTTTCCTGAAAAAAAAGAAGAAAAACAAGACACATTTAAAAAAATTTTTTTTATTAACTTAATAAAACAGATAATTAATCATTAGCATTACTGTTATTACAATTATAAATTCTGAAGACATTTACAGCTGGCTGAGATTGAAAAAAAAAAAGAAAAAAAGATTGTTATATGAAATTGTTATAGTTAAAAACATTTTTTTTTTTAATCTTGAAATGTGCTAGAAGATTTTATAAAGCTCCCTATGTGGAATAATGACTAGCTGCTAGTTACTGAATGATAATTACCACATGCTAACAGCAATCTTCTAAGCAATTGAAAAATGATTAAAAAAAAATTAAAAAAAACATTCACATTTCATGATTTAAAAAAATAATATATTAAAATGATTAGTTCAAATATTTTATACCAGCACACCTCACTTTTGCATAGTGGAAATTAAGGCTTGTATTTAGCATGCTAGCAAGACGAATGCTAATTCAGCTCCCAAAACAACATTTCTCTTCATGCTAATACAAAAATATCTGAATCTAACCATAGTATAAAGTTAAACCCTGTTAGAGATAAGTTTTTTGAGTTAGTATAGCTGTAAAAACAGTGCAAGTTTTATTTTAATGTTGTTAGCTTCAGAAGTATTTTTTTTTATCTGTCTAGCTAAAATCAGAGCTACAGTAGCTACGTGCTAAGATTGAACATTTCATCTTTTTAACAGCTCATTAGCAGTCTATTTCATTGTTTTTGTTTTGTTTTGTTTTTTATTTTTAGTTACTAAACCTATTCATGGCTTGAGAGATGAATGGAACATTCTAGAATGTGGAAATATCTATCAGCTCGGAGGAATGGGTTCGGGCGTGGTCTCTCTACGCACTTCACTGGTTGCATAAATCAAATTTTATGACAGGGAGCTCTGGCATGGAGCTGTGTGATTATCTAACTGGTTAAAGGGTGGGATGGATGACACTTACCCCCATTAGTGGAGTCAGCGACATTCTTGGTTCGCCTCTTGACCCTTTTGCGTTCTTCATCTCGCATCTTCCTCTCTGCGCCCTGTGGGAGGACAAGCGCATCATCTCTTTTAAATCTGAGTTCAGTCTTGACATCTCAGTGATTTGTGCCTCATCAAAACAGACCTTCAGGACACAATGCTTAAAAACAACAACCAGATGACAGCACCATCTGATGGAAAAACAACACAGTGGTTCCTCGTTCTGCAGCGATGCGCAAAGCGCAGTCACCGTGGCGAAACCTGTTCGACTGGTACGATTCTGAATGATTCCTCCTGTCCTGTCCTCACTCAATGTGCTTTAAGCTAGCTATGAGGGCAGCCAAAGAGAAGGAACACGAAAGATGGAGAAGATAGCAAGAATATGAGGGTTCGGAGCCTTCGATCAGATTAGAGCCGAATAATGGGATGAATGGTCGGTCTTAACTAACAGCAGGAAAAAAAAAACAGATTCTAGAAGTGATCTTTTGTTGAATGGTTCTTATGAAAATGATATTCCCAATTCACAGAAAGCATGGCAGTTGGAAAAGGTGAAAGATGACTCTTAAGCCATGTCTCAGATAAAGACGAATAGCCTAGAGGGCCACAGCTGTTGCGTAAGTGCTTTAGTGCACACCTTAACTTAATCGCAATTATCATAAGCTGAAACTCTACAGGAAGTGAAGTTGGAGTTGAGAAATCTAACTGACCTTATCACAGAAGATCTTGACCTGGCAGGCGGCACGGTGGAGGAGATGGTTAGAGCCAGAGCTGAAGTCATACGTGTCGATCTGCAGGTTTAGAGGGACGCCTTTCACCCCCTTCTGAGACGAGAAGTCTGTGCTGAGGGAATTGATACCCACATACACCTGCGGAAAAAGAGCACGCATTAGATACACTGATTGAAGTATTAAGCTACACATCAAAAGGCTAAAGTCTACGTCATGTGTATAACGATAGAGAAAGAAAAAAGAGGGAGAAACAGATTGTAAGGCTTTCGTTAACCTAACTTCGTAATTAACTACATTTCCTTCTAGACGTATTAGCTAAAAGTAACTAAGCTCATCTCGGACACAAGAAACAATAAGGAACTTAAAATAGCTTCTAATCCCTGAGCGTCATTCCACGAGTCTTTAAGGAAAAAAAAAAAGAAAAAGCTAGCATCACGGATAACAACAACGTAGCCCTGAAAGCTAAAAGATGCCAATGGCAGCAAACTTCTATAGGAAAGGCGTGGAATAAAAAATGGGAGCATTGTGACATGACCAGGCCTGTTTTAACCCAAATGCAGAAAAATAGAGAAAGAAAGACAGGCTTAGTATGCGAAAGGTTCTAAGCTGGGATCAGCTAGCTTTGTCTTTGTAATCCATTTTTATTAGGACGCAACCAACCGAACCACTAATCTGAGACTGATATTTCCTTTTACTTCTTTCTTTTTCTCTGCAGTTTATTTTCGTAGTTAATTGTTGTGCTTTTCTCTCTCTCTCTCTCTCTCTCTCTCTCTCTGTCTTATAAATCGATTCTTCATAATTATCAGGTGTGTATACAGTATGTTGTTTCCTTTTTCTTCTTCTTCATTTTGTTACTCTTTCCCTCCTCCGCCTGTTCTTGGTTTCGCTGTCCCGCCCTAAACTGCCTCAGGATATTCTTGAGATCTCTCTCTCTTTTTTTTCTTCTTTATACTTCATCTCTCTCTCCCTGTTGTCATGACAGGTGCCTGGGGTGGTGACATGCCATGGATTCCTTTGCCCTTGTGACACACACACCGCACACACACCGCACAAACAGATGGATCTGGGCAAGTGTGTGTTTTTACCTTCGCCTCCTCATTGGTGTTCCAGATGAACGATAAGGCGTTAAAAGCGACCTCGTCTACGTTGCTGACTCCGCTGAAGACTTCCTTATAGTCGGCTAGAGAGAAATAAAAATAAATAAATAAATAAAAGAAACACGAGTAAATGATTGAGACTGTCACAAGAGGTGGATGAGTAAATGTTAAAAGGAAAGATAAATGTCAATAGGGTAGAGTTCCTTAAGCTTCCCAGCCCTGCTAATTGTGTTTTGTTTCCATCTCTAACACACCTTCTCCAAATTATCAGCTAATTAACAGACTTCCTGAGTCAATCTGGGTGTGTTGGACCAGGAACAATACCACCAACTGTAGGGCAAGAGGTACCCCAAGGAATTAGAAGCCACACCTCAGCGACATTTAACCATGATTAATAATTAATAATAAGACAACGCTATCAGACAACACTGCCGACCCCTTGCGCTAAGCTTTGGCACCGCTATCTGCTTTTGTGTACTGTATGTGCGTACCGATATCAATGACCCTCTGCTTAGCGGTTGGCTGCCGTGCGTGCCAGTGATTCCAGCATTTCAGCTGCATCTCAGGACTCTTTTCATTTTCAAACACTGCCATGACCATAACCTGGGAGAGACAGTAGAAAGGGAAAGGACACGAACACAGAGAAAAGAAACAAAAGAAGAAAAAAAAAAACAGGCAGATTGTTACAAAAGGTTTCATTGGACTAATACCTTGGTTTATCTCTTATTGTCATTGCAATCGAGTGAGCGTACGCGCTCGTACAGTCGCGTGAAAACGGGTAGCCATGCCTCTCCCTTTCCATCACTAAGCCTTTAGTCACTTGGAGTTTTGGCATAACGTCTACAAGGATTTGCGCACATAGGTGTGTTCTCAAAAAATTCTTTTTTTTAAAAGATATATTACAACTTTAATGCCATTTATCCTCAAATTTTGATGCTAAAGTGTTAATCCATCATCACCGGAAAAGGTCAAGTGCCAAAACTTTAAGTGTTGACATCATGCACATTTGCAAAATGATCTTTTGGGAAACTTGGATCTTGGATATTTGAGTTCAGTAATTTCTTACGAGCAGGAGTTTCTTTGAGCCGTGTGTGCACCTGGAGTCATAAATAATGAGTCTCCGAAGAACCCTGCAGTGATTTTCAGATTTACCTGCAGATCTGTCAGCACATAAACACTCCATTTTAGAGTTTTATTCCACCGGATTGTGATTTAGTGTGCTGATATGTCCTGAGCATCACGAATGGCTAGAACACACAAGTACCTTATAAAATCCTGACAACTACCAAAACCTTTCGTTTTGTTCTAAGAGCTAACTTTCCAACACCTTTTCAACCTCCACCACCTTCGCAATCTTTTGGATAACTGTTCATCATAATTATTGTCCCCTTGTATATCATTTGATTTAGCTCACCCTTGCTTTTTAATTGATGGAGATCCCTGCATGCACTTTGTCTTTGGTGTTTATTTAGACTTAAAACTGATCTCACCTTCACTTTGCATGGGATCCCAGCATTCCTGTCGACTCCCTGCAGAGTGATGGGGTAGAACTGGCCCTTGTTCAGGTACACCATAGGAACCTCAGTGGTCTTGTTTTGGGAGGCTTGAGGTGCTCCGAGGAAAAACTGAAAATCGTTCCTGCTAAAAAAGACAAAATAAAACGAACATAAATAAACAACAAAACAACAAAATAAAAAAAAACAGTCTTATCCACAGGGCAATGTGTAATATTAACAATTGGCAGAAGGTCTAAGTCTTGTTGAATGACAGTCGAAAGTGATTATGCATTGTGTGTGTGTGTGTGTGTGTGTGTGTGTGTGTGTGTGTGTGGCTCACCTGAACTTCTCTGGAGAAGAGTTTGAGTAATCCGAGTAATCCGGACTCGGGTGGTCCACAAAATCGGTGTTGTAGGATAGCGGCTATGTGGGTGAAGAAAACAGTTTATTTAATTTAATTAGTTTGCATCAGTTCAATTGGATCATTACATGAGTCACTGCATTGTTTTGGAAATTATAAACCACATGTTGGAATAAATAAATCATATTTTTTTCCGTCATCCCCGGTTATGTAAGTTCTGAACGCTTCCTTGGCGAGACTCACTTCAGTAGTGGGGTCTGGGTACGGGGTATCCGAAGACCATATTTTCTGAGACATGTTGAGCATAAGTGAATCGAATATGCTGTTGATGGCTTGTTTTTCGTAGCTGTCACCTGCGACGGCCTGGATGTAGTTGTTGTTGTTGTTGTTGCTTGGAGGAATTTGCTGGGATGCCAGCTTCATGAGCTGTGAGTTTTGCAGAGTCGTCAACTCAGGGGACGAACCGTTGGGTGTTCTGAAAGATAATTAAAGATAATTGTGTTTATTGTGGAAGCGAACTAGACCTCAACACTTTCACTTGTCTTTAAGATAAGTGAAAGTGTTGAGTTGACTTGCCACTTGTGCTAAGTCTAGAACAAATAAAGGCCTTTTACTAGTAGCAGTGATTGGAGAACTTGTAAAAGTCAACAGAATGAGCACTCGATCTCAGCATTGTTTGAGCAGAGCTGGGTGGGAGCTGTTTGCCGCATAATCCACATCTCTAACTCTGTTTGCCTTTCTCGTCGTCGCCTCGACTCATGGGTAAAAATGATTTTTTTTAAATATTCCTGATCTTCAGCCATTTTTCACCAGCACAAAAGACCAGTGACTCAGCTGTCTCTGGGGTGGGATGAAGAAAAGGATTAGCATCTTAAACTGCTCTGACCTGAGCTAAGCTCAAACTAATCTCGCTAGCCTTCGCTCTGTAGACTGGAGGAGCGGCAGGAGGCGACGAAAGAAAAAAACCTGTAAGAAACACCCACGTTAAGTTCCGTACAGTACACCTGTCACTCTCGTGCTTCTTGACAATTGCTCAGGCACACCTCTATCCTTTCCACTCTCGCTTGTCAGCGTGTGTGTGTGTGTTGGGGACGTCTTTTATCTCGACAGGATGTGAAATGAATCGTGGCATGTATGAGAAGATTACTGACTCTAAGAAGGACAGAACTAAGGGCTTGTTGGTGATTTTGTTTGTTTGTTTGTTTACCTGTCCATTGGTTTAAATGTACTGTCACCGGGTGAGCAAGAAATCATCTTCTGGTCTTTTGGGGTCTGTAAAGAAGAGCGAAAGAACGAATTAATGAACGGTACGTCAAACCGATTCATTGGAATCGAGAAAGGTTTTGGAAGTTTACCTTGCAGTTCCCATTGAAGATGGAGATGTTGTTCAGATCGTCGTCAGCGAGCCTGGATTTAGCTTTGCTGGTATCGATGTCCATGTAGTTCCAGGAGTCCATTAGGTAACTGTCAGTGTAGCATGAGTAATTAAAGCTCTCGTTTGGCAAAATCATCAGAGCCCTAGAGCAAAACGAGGGAGAACGATTGAGAAACTTGGTTAAAAGAAGCACAACTATTCAGGAAGTTTGCACACACACACACACACACACACACATATATAGAACTAGACATATAATTATTTTCCAGTGTCTACAGAAGTTAAAGGATGCAACGGTTTCAACAAACCTCGCTCTGAGAAAGTGAAGCTATAGATAGAAATGACGGATAAGTCTGAAAATCTTTCTGAAACTACAGTATCCTAAACAGCTTGTTTGAATCTCGTGCGCATTTGTGACGTAGCACCTGATGGAAGTGATGGACATCGGACACAGCTAACCAAAGAGACAGGGATGCCAGTTCAGCTTTAAAAACCACAAATGAAATCGAGACATTTACAAAGGAACACTTATCCCCTGATCCATTTTGAGTCTATCTTCTGTCCAACTGATTAGCAGCTTTCAAGCAAACGGTTCGTTTACTCCCGAGCACCTGAGCTCATGACAGAGCTGTTTGACCAGGTGAGAGGTCCTGTTTAGCAAATAAACACATTTCCTGTTGATCTTTCTCTTGCTTTACTTTTACCCGAATCAGCTTCTGAAATAATCCCAAAGAGACTTTAAAGCCCGATCTGTGATCGACACGTCAAGCGGCTCTCGGTTGGCACACCATGCCATGCAGTTTCGATTCCCATATTTTGTTTCTGTGTTACCAAATAAGCAGTGAAAAAACTTTTTTTCTTTTTTTTCTTTTGTGATTCAGAGCCCTTAGGACAGCACAAAACACACACATGAATACTAGGAGTATTTTCTTTTAGACAGGTTAAAGTGTGGTTTATGTGGGGGGTGTGTGTGTGTGTATTGATTGTGGTGTCAGCTATCTGTACAAACAGCCCCTATGTACTGTTTCTGGTGAGGGTCGAGTTGCCCAGTGTCAGAGAAGAGATGGGGTGTCAAGGCTGCAAGCGATGATACTAGAACCGACACCTTGGTGGTGTGAGAGCAATCAAGACGCAAGGAAACATAACAAGTTATGAAAAGTTGGGATAACTTTCTGGACAGGCTTTTTTTTTTTAAAAAGGAAAAAAAAAATCTAACATCTGTAAACATCTGCATCAGTTTGGATATTACAGAAAATTGTCTTTGACTTGCCACTCATTGAAGAATGTATCTCTTGACGTGATTGATATGGAATAGAGTTCCTTAATCTAAATGAAATGTGTGTATATATATCAATCAAAAAACACATCACTTACTCAATCTCCTTGGTCATGTCGTTCCTGAGACGCTGCAAAAATAAAATCCTCAGTTTAAGCTCTCCTCTCTGGTACGTTCTGTGGTTCCGTTTTGATATATAACGGAGATATAGAGAGAGAAAGAGGGAGAAAGAGAGAGAGAAAGTGGTTCAATCTGTGCACCTCCTTGAGTGAAGCGGTTCTGATTTGGGCCTGCCGCTGCCGGCGCATTTATCTGTCCTGACAGGTAGCTTTCACAAACTCGCCCCTGATTGGCTGAAGGCGCCGAGGCAGGTGTGTGATGGGACAGGTGTACGTCCTTAACTCTTTCTGTGCTGGAGAGAAACTCGTGCAGGTGTGTGAATGGATCTCATTAACACACGGAATAAAAGGCTGAGCTTTATCCCAGGTAGGCGTGAAAAAAGAGTCAGAAACCAAAGGCTGAGCTCAGGGGGAAAGGCTTTTCTTATGCAAATGTCGATCTGTGTCTCATGCATAGCATGTTTCTCTCTGGCTTAAACACAGGATTAAATAATAAAAGGTTTTGTTTCTGTATAAGGTTTTGCTCACTGCAGCTAAAGGCTTTTAGATTGAAGGTGTTCCATGGGTGAAAACTTCAAAACGAAGATATGCAAAAAAAAAGGAAAAAGTAGTGCTTTAATGAGAGAACTGAAAAGTTTTATATTTTATAATAAAAAAAAATATATATATATGTAATTATTTAAAATAGGACTGAAACTAGGAATTTTAAAAATCTGAAATTTGTTAATGTCCTCCCAATAACAGGGGTATGTGACCGTTTTGAACAGACCTTTGGCTGTTGTTTAAAAGGTTTTCTTTAAATTTTAAATAAAATTTGTTAAAATTTTGGTTATGATGTAGTTATATGGTTAAGCTTCGCTAAACAGATAATTAGCCATATTAGTAATTATGCAAAAAAAGCAGGTGATCACAAAAATAGAAACATCACAACATTGGGGTTCTGCATAAGTGTGACCCCCATCACATCAAATCAGGCAATAAATATGATTTTAATATTGATTTGGGTGATTTGAGTAATAGCCAAGAACTTTGGTGATACCAAGTTTATTACTGTATCGTGTCGAAAAAAAATGTCGGAATATTTAAGTGAGGATTCTGTGACGTAGTAAGAAAGATCAGCAATCATCAGCCTCATTTTGATGCCAGGAATTCCCCACTACCCCTAAAAATAACACCAGCAGTGCAGTGCAGGGGGAAAAAGGATGTATTTTTATCACAACTGGATAGTGTTCATTAAAGTGCTTTAAATCAATGTTTTGAATTAAATTCTGTTGAAGGATCAGAAAGATAAAGTATTTATTAACAGTTATTATTATTATTTTATTTGTTCAGAAATTGAATTTTTTTTTAAATCACTTACTTCACTCTATTGGCCATAGCACAAAACTAACCTGTGCAACTTAATATCTCACGGATCACAAAAAAAAATTATGCCAAAAGAAGGTCCTCAGAAGGCTGGGAATGTCTGATATTTTTACATTTATGGGGACATTTGTCTGGTCCTCACTAAGAAAACTGATTTACAAAAGCATAGGTGTTTTTAATGAAAGATAAATAAAAGACTATGTACACACACACACACACACACACACACACACACACACACACACACACACACACATATATAAATGTAGTTGGTGTTAAAAATATGTTGCATTATTAGAAGGTCCTAGCAAGACTAGATTTAATAGTTTTAATATTTTAAGATTTAATCGTTTTTGACATTTGTTTGGTCCCCACAAGGAAAACTGTTTAAACACTCGCAAACAAACATAATAAGCTACATTAATAGTTATCAAAAATTATTTCTTTTCAAGGATATCCTCTCTCTCTGTGCATATTTAAATCTTAAAGTGCATTTACACTCATGTAAATAATGTAAGTTGAACAAAAACGTGTGCTTAGGTTGAACTTGTTAAAGTACATTACAAACTTTATTTATTATAGTAAACAGACATAATATCAATATGTAAAAGCTACACACAGCCAGAATAATGTATTTGAGTGTGTGTGTGTGTGTGTGTGTGTGTGTATTATGTAGGAGTTACCAACTGCTTAGTGCATTATGCAAATGACTTACAAGAAGAGCTGCACGCTTAAACACACCTACCTATATATCTGTCTATACGAATGGCTGCCGAGGTGTCATTAAGCTATGTCAAAACAAACATATACACAACAAAAAAACATTCCTATTATTTCATTATCTATTCTGTTTGTTTTACCCATATCTTTCTAAAAGTCAATTAGTTCCATGAATTCATTGAATAAAAAGCCACAAACGTTCATGCGCGATCTTGTGCCATCTCAAACACACACACACACACACACACACACACATATTTAGCATTTTGTCTGAATTTCCCCTTCGCATTACAGACTGCGTTAGCTTGAACAGGTAATCTGAGTAAATCATGCCGTTTCCTGAACCATGTGATTTTCAGAATAATAATTATAAGGTAAACTGATGTGGAGCTCATCCAAATCCCAGAGCGTGCTTCACATACATACAGTGCATTTAGAACAAAATAGATATACATCTCACACTGATCTACAGTCTTTGCTCTCAAAGCAAAGTTCTGTTATACACACACACACACGCCGTGCAAGAAAGATGCCTGAAGGAAGTGATGTGTTTTTGTGTTTTCTATGTATGCGACTTGTTTAAATGTGATTTATCACATGGCACTGAAGGAATGTGCGTGCTGAGCAACCTGCCTTTGCACTCCCACACACCTATAAACACAAATACACAGGCATCCTGGCATAAAGCCAGATGCCCCACACCCCGCCCGCCTGCCCGCACGGAGCCTTCGGGGCACTTTGGCCCTAAACCAAATTATTTTAAAAAAAATTATCACAAAAAAAAAAGACACAGATATATAGCACTGATATTTAAATATATCACATAAATAAAGCTAATGTAGTTCACTGTAATGTCCACCAGTTCATTCTTCCTACTGCATCCTTCACCTTGCATCACTTTATTTTTATTTATTTTATTTTTTTTTACATTTACTGCATCATTATCTTCTTTTTCTTCTTTCTAGTTGTCAAGGACAAATAAATCATTTCTAACCAGAAAGCATTAGTGGGCAGTTTGACGTTTGAGAAACTAATAAAAAAGTGTGAATCCAAACCTGCATTTAAATCTGAATGAGTGTGTGAGAGTGTGTGTGTGTCAGATCTGGCAGCAGGTGTTAACGGCGACGAGTGCGAGAAAGAAGAAGCCATAAAAGTGAAATGCTCCCAGTCCCACCTAGAAACCACCAGCAAAACCAAGTGCACCTTTCAAATGGTATATTATTACACTGATTTTAGATCAGTAGAGAAATGTGATAAGGCATGAAGACACTTTTTTTACATCATGATTTTACACAACAGAAATATGTTAACTTACTGTATAATGCAGAATGGCAATTATACAAGCATTTGTTTATATGGTACAATGAGGTACTATTGCAGTTAACATAAATACCAGAGTAAAACGGATACTGTTACAGTTACAAAATTCTAGCTGAAAATTTAAATAAGAAATAAACTACAGTACCTATAGTGAATTTTGTATATTTCCTAAGGCCTAATTTTTTTTCTCTACCCCACATGCGGATATACTGTACGCTCTGTCCTGATATTGGAATATATTGTATATTAACCGTACACAGACATGCAAAAAGTAACTAGACTGTACTGTACTTCAACACACTATACCATACCACACCATGCTACTGTATGCTATGCTATATTATTCTATACTACACTACACTATGCCATACAATACTGCACTATTTTTTATACTATACCATAACATAACATGATGCTATACTATACTACACTATATTATTCTATACCATACTGTGCTATACTGTACTACCCCATACCAAATCATACCATACCATGAAATACCATATCATTCTGCACTATATTGTTCTATATTATTCAGCAGTATTCTGTACTACACTATACTGTACTAAACTATCCTATACTATACAGTACTTTACTACACTATGCCATACAGTACTGCACTATATA
>JAQMYG010000005.1:3641717-3653613 GCA_030014215.1 Clariallabes teugelsi
ATTCATAGTTTTGATGCCTTCAGTGAGAATCTACCAATGTAAATGATCATGAAAATAAAGAAAACACATTGACAGATGGATGAGAAGGTGTGTCCAAACTTTTGGCCTGTACTGTATGTCCTCGTCAACGTCTTTGTTTTTGTCTTCCTTGAGATTAAAAGACATACAGTTTACTGAGAAACTGCTTAGCTTTTTTACTTGGAAAGCTGTTTTTTCAAGTTATAGCTTAACACCTGTCTGTTTAAAAACAACAACAAAGAAATTCAATTAATAAAAGTCCTGTCATTATTTGTCTCCTATTTGTTTGTTTGTTTGTGTATACACACAGCTATGCCATATATCTATATAATAACTGAAAATTGGTTTATCACTTAATATCATGCAAGTATTTCTTTGTAAAATTTCTTTATCTGCTGTCGCAACCTCAGTCTGCGGCCAGATCTCCTGATTATTAATGACATTCTCTCATTCGCAATCACACATTCGTCTTCCATGTTTTGTGTCTGCACCTGGAACAATTCCATGTTTTCCTTTACATTTATACACTACTGTATCATATATCTTTTTCACTGTCTTTTTTTAATTTCTTTTGTACTGTATGTTATCTCTGACTCTAACAGTGATATATACATCTATGAAAGTACAGTATACTCTTTCTCATTACAGTGTGTGTCTCTTATAAGAAGATTACATGTGATCTTGTGATAAAATCTGTGTATGTGAACTCTATATGTATATGTAAACTAAAAAAACCTTTCTGATGTCAAGTAAACCCATGATTTAATATCTGAATTGTATCTGTGTTTCTCTAGGGGCGCCAACAGTTTTGTGAAAAGCAAAATATTCCAGAGTTTGTAAAATCTGCATTTTGAGGTGGGAATCAAACCCAGACCCTGGCGGTGCAAGGCCACAGTGCTAACCACTACGCCACTGTGCCGCCATTGTCATTCAGTAGAAACCTATTTATCCATTTACTGCTGGTTAGGAGCAAGACGTGAATATGCATATAAACACTGCGCTTAGGTTTCATTTATTTATTTATTTACTTATTTCTATATTTTAATTTCCCTTGATATTTTTCACTCATTACTATAATCAGATTGACTCAGAGACAGGCTAATCTAATCACCGTGCCCTCATTAGATCACATGTGAGATCTCAATCACTGCAGCGTCCCTTAATGACGAATAATTCAATACTAGAGCTTACGGTCATTTCCCACTGATGTGCTCGTGCTGTTTCTCAGGGTGAAGGGGATCATTTCAAGATTTTCAGAGGCAGCTGAGCGAGATGTCTGTAGGCAGCATTTTATTTTCGAATCCGTCTGCAGTCCTCTAAAAACGTGCCAAAAACGTGAGACTAAGCTGTCTTGAATCAAAAGTGATTGGGTTTAATTGAGTCCTGATTGTTGCTAAGGATAAGCAGGTAACTTACGGACACTGTCTTTATTAGCAACTGAAACAGTAAAATTAAATACTCTATCTGGATATACGGTAAATGTGGGGACACCTGACCATCACATCCATATGTTCTTATTGATGAAGATGCCATTCAGGAATTCTCAAGGGGACAAATAAAATATAAAACAGATCAGGTATAACCTTAACACCACCACAGGGTTAACTGTATAAAATCGATTGTCAATGATATACCTGGGTGTATACATGGGTGACAGGATTATGGGCACCCAAGGATCACCCATGCCCACAGGGACTAAAGGCCAGCCAATCAATGCTAATGCTAATCAAAGCTTAGTCAATGCTGGCCACTTCCCAGATCCCAATCTGATTGGGATCCATGGGACATGGGACACACCAGTCCAATGGAGACTCCACCCCAAAACCCACAGCACACAAAGGATCCAAGGCCAACATCCTGGTGCCAGACACCACAGCACATGGAGCCACACCCTACGGGGCCAGAGTCAGCCCGGTGCCACAAGGGGAAACCAAACCTAAGGTGGTTTTAATGTTAATGTCTTTAAAGTTATAGCTGATCCATGTACATACAGTACACATATGGTAGCTGTCGAGGCAAGTGTAAAAAAAAAAAAAATGTAGCTAGCTAACATATTTACTGCTTACTTTTATACCATTAATGGACTGTTTGGATTTGCTGTCTCTCGCATTTCTGTAGCACTTCTATTCTTTACCTGATTTGATGACAATTTGATGAAATTATAATACCAAAAGTCATTTAAAAAAAAAAAAACTAACTTACACATATATATTTCACATTGTCACCTTTGTTTACACTTTGATCTATGTTAAAAACAAAGTTTCATCAGACCACAGTGCCTTCTGGGCAAGTTTCACTTCTGATATCAACAATTATGTTTACTCCATCTCTCAACTCTCTTGGAGATTTCATCTAGCAAAGTTCTCTTGAAGAGATAAAGTGATGGAATGGCCCCGAAGGCGAGGCTTTAAGGACAAATGGGGATAACAAAGGTGTAATGTTTAAAACAGTGGCAAAACCTTGTATTTAAATTACATTAAATTACTGTAATATATTATTCAACAGGAACAAACCATGCAGTTTAGCATAAATACGAATAACGATGCAAATTACACTTGAGTTAATTGATCAATAGTCAAATATTCAACATGGAGGAAAATTAAGTTCTTAATGATCAGCATGTGCTGTTAAAATCCAGAGCAGAGGCAGAAGGTAGGTAGGTACAGTAGGTAGTACAATCTTATGGCATTGCATAATACAGGTACTCATCAACGAAATGCAGTTTAACTTCGAATAGAAGTGCAAATAGTTGTGTATATATTGTACATCAGTGCAATATTGACATTGTGCAAATTATAAGGTGTGAATTAAATGAGTAGAGTTATGTACATATACTATATATTATATAAATATACATTAAATATACAAAAGACACAAAATGATTCAAGAAAAGAGCAGCACTGTATTTTTGTGAAATGTATATACGGATAAATTGAGTACATATTAACATAGTTGGGGATTTTATACCAATCAACGGTTAAATGTTAAATATACAGTATGTGGATAAATGGGGGAAAAAACAGCTGAAGAACTTATTTTCTACTTATATGTAATGTGAGTCATTTCAAAGTAATAATAATAAAAAAAGATTTTAATATACTGTATATATACTGTATATATCATATTTTCTATAGACTAAGTTTCAGCTTTGACATTAGTCTATAAAGCATTATTGTTATGCATTACATCAAGTAATTAATGTTAAGGTTGACATTGTTAAAATAAAATAAAAATTTATTAAGTATTGAACAGTATTGTAAAATAGTATACAAGCACAGTATTGAGGTTTATACAGTAGCTATGTATGTCTCTATCTTTATAGCTGAACGTTCCACGAACATCTCCACTTTCTAAAATGGTTTCATTTAAACGCCTCTCTGATAAGTTTTTTTTACTTTAATACTTGGGGTTCTCCATTAAGATGTTAAGATGTTGAGAAGCTGAAAAGACCCCGTACAGAGTCACCTGGTTTGGATCACGAATACACACTCGCAGAGCACCTGAGGAATCAGGCAGGAGGAATGTGGGTGGCTGCTGAGCTCGGCTTCATCTGTATTATTATTTGTTGCCTGCAAAAAATTCGTGAAGACCTTTCCAACTTGCAAAGACTTTAATTAGCACTTTTTAAAGGAATGCTCACACCCTGTTGGCATGTAATAACTACCATTGTAGCTGACTGAGTCAGCCAATCGCTATTACCATACCTCTCACAACTATTCACATTAATGTAATTCTACATTGTCATTGTCAGTGTCGCTGTCGCTTTTGGATATGCATGAATAATTGTGAGCTCGTAACAGGACAGGTCCGGGCTTGTGGAGGAACCTGGAAAAGCATACCGAGCCACAGCCCCATAACGAATGCACATACCACACTGAAATACCAACTATCTCCAGTATCTGTAACTTCCGGAAAATACACTAAGAGGGACGAAAGACGATGGAGTGGCAGCTACAGCAAAACTCGTAACGTTCACACATTCTTTCATTACAGTGTTTGCTTAAAAAAAACCTGTTTGACAGATTTTATGCTTTCTTTCCCGCTAAAGCTCCAACATTCCTTTAGAGTGGGGTTTAAAACCCTGACTTCCACACACACACACACACACACACAGACACACACAGGAAATATGACTTCTGACAGATAAGAGACCTAAGCATAATAGGCATAACGCCAACCATGATAGCTTCTCTGATTATCTGACACGGTTTCACCCATTATTATTGTCATTTACTCAAGCATGCAGCACACGTAAACGTAAAAAAAAAAAAAAATGAAAACAATATGCTTACTACCGCCCAAAACACAGTATTTCTGATGCTTTTATTTTATTTTTTACATTATACATATAGTACAGAAAATATCTGTGCCAAAGGAGCTACTTCTGAAGTTTATACAATATGGAAGTGACCAATCTTGCTTCCCTAAAAATTTCAACTCGCTAACTTTAGCCATTTGGGAGAGATGATTTTATACGTGTTCTAAAAATGGTAATTTTACAGCATTATATTGTCTCGCTTTAAATAACAATCATTTAAAATGAAAAGTGTTCATATTTCTTTGAGTATTGATGCTAAAATTGATGTAAGCTTCTAGAAGCATATGACCTGTAAAATTGTTGCTTAAATTGTTTTTTTGGTAAAAGCACAAAATCTGTAGTGTCCGTAACCAGGTCAAATTCATATTGCAATATCTTAAAAAATTTGCACTTTAGAATAATAAATTTTTTCAGGTTTATGTCTTTTCATGTGAAATTTAAATTGGCCAAGTTTCATATGAATGACAGTTAAAATCATTGAATGATTTAAATTTTAAAAAAGTTACAGACACTACATGAAAGGACATGAAACTGTATTTAGCAAATGTGTTTCTTTTTATCTAATAAATATAGAAATGTGTATGCATACGTATTTACATAGAAATGAAGCACGGCTCGGGAGATAAGAAGCACCATATATACAGTGTGTATATATATATATAATGTGAATCTGAAAATTCACTTTTTCACCTATGTGAGAAACGTTTTAGGACCAATTTTGGCCTTATACATTTATCTACACAGTGTTTAAAGAGATTAAGGTCACATAGTTTACTTTCACCTTCAATAGGAACATCTATACACCTGCACTTTCATGCAATTATCCGATCTGTTGAACGTGTAGCAGCAGCAGCAGCCGCACAATTCATTAAACCGTACAAATACAGTTCAAGAGCTTTGGTTCACGTTTAACCTGCTAGAGTTTACACAGAATGGTGTGAAAACCAAAAAACATCCTGTGATGTTTGTAGTAAATTCTTAGGCAGAAATGCCTTGCTGTTGAGAGGGGTCAAAAGGAGAATGACCAGACGGGTTCAAACTGACAGGAAGGTAATGGTGACTTAAATAATCACTTTTTACAACCATCGTGAACAGAAAAAAAAACATCTTAGGCATGTCAAACCTCGAGGCGTTAGAACAGCAGAAGACAGCGTTAACGACTGTTTATGACTGTCTAACAACATCGAATGCACCTATAGACTGAGAATAAGATCGACACTTTTGATTGATTGAAATAAAAACAAGAATTTGTTGGTATGGAAATTGTTGAGGTATAAAAGGAATAAAACACATCAGGATGGTCATCCTTTTATTTTCAATACCGCTTTCCATCCTGTGTAGAGTCGACGAGGGCCTGGAGACTAACCTATGACCTCAGGGCGCAAGGCAGGGAGGGGACACCTTGGATGGGACGCAAGACACAAGCACACACCCAATCAAACGTTACAGGTGATTTGGGAATGCCAATCGAAGTACAATGCATGTCTTGCGCGTTGACTGTGGGGGTAACCGCTAAACCACCGTGGCCCAACCTTAGGGTGGTAACACTTTTTCATGTCAGACTGTGTCACAACACTGCTTTACTAGATCATTTATGTGTCATTAAAAAAAAAAGAAAAAGTTATCATCCTTTATACATAATCTTTGACTACAAAAAAATATTTAAAAAATGGAACGGCATTACCATTACGGTTTATTTCATGTAACTGTTCACATTTCTGCTGAAAGTGAATCGCTGTTATTCATATGATTCATATCATTGTTATTGAATTGTTGTCTGATGTGAAAAGAACACGAGAAAATTGCTGGATAAACAGAAAAGACATACCAGTCCAAACACTCAGTGTTTAATGAAACCAGCTTAAGGTGTTAATGCAACACTGTGATTTTACTGTGTGCTTTGTTTTGAAAATACTGAAGTAAGACAGTCATGAGGCATTTAAGTTGTACGTGAGTGCAGTTCTTCTCTTTGTCTTTTTTCAGCGATGTGTATACAGATAGGAGTGGTGCCTTATCCAACCTGCACGCTTTGGCATTTTGAGTCAAAGGGCACTGGAGTGATGAAAAAAAGAGAAAAAATCTACCAGTCATGATTAAAACAACACCTTCTTCGAAGTCGTAAATCAACCTTGTTTTAAAAGCATCCTAATATGGCATAAAAAACACAACCATAGCAACCCTGGTGACAGGCAGCTAAATATCCATTCATTACAACAGAAATACTGTTGGTATGACTGTAATAAATGTAAATTTTATATTTGCATTTATTTGCAAATAGTACCAGCAAAACAAACACAGTATAATTACTTAATAATTACAATAACATAACATTCTGTGACTTGAATTAATAATGTAATGAATTAATTATATTAATGATGTCAGTCTGTTATTAAAATAATTGTTTATAAATTATATAAATAGGTTAATTATGTATATAAATTAAAAAAAACAAATAAATAAAATCAATCAATCCATTAATTAAGGATAGACTGAATTGGTGTAATGAATATGTGGAATAATTGCAAATTAAATGCACATGACTATTTGCCTAATTACCTAATATTTTGCACAAAAAAAAAAAAAAAAAGCATGGATAACTAAAATCGACATATATATACTCTATATATATATATATATATATATATATATATATATATAGAGAGAGAGAGAGAGAGAGAGAGAAAGAGAGAGACAGACAGATATATAATGAGTCCAAATGCAGATATATATATATATACACGTGTGTGAGTCACACCTGTGTCCTCAAATGAACACAAGTGAAAAGACTTGAACCCCCGAGCTAGGCTCCATACCGCCTAAAGGCTTTGTCTGGAAATCACAGAGCAGATGAGATGTAACAAGGATGCCTCGAAGGACAAAACAGGTCCGTCAACTAGATACATAAGTGACCCTTTAGGAGAGACCACACACATGCGCACACACACACACACACACACACACACACACACACACACACACACACACACACACACACACATAACCCAGCATGCAGTCATAAGCTCATATTACACACATATCTGTTATTTGTCTTGGTTCTATTACATTTGCTGTCGGCTTCGTGAGTAATAAATTACCGCTCATATTTTATTGGAGATCAAAATAACGAAGTTTTACAGCTTGGAACGAGTGAACATTCCCTAATTATAATTATTTGAGCCCCTTCTAGTAAACATCATCTTTTATAATCATTGGAAAATTACACTGAATTCATTTTGGAGCCTTGTCAATAAAATATTAAAACTAAATAACCTCCTATAGTAGAGACTAGAGTATAGACTGCATTACATAATTCTACACTTTTTCATTTCTTATATCGAAATTTACAGATATAATTGTTTTATTTATTTATTTATTTATTTATTTATGTTTGAAACAGTTCACTTTTTGACCCCCCCCCAAAAAATATATATATACACACATGTACATATATGTAATATATATATGACTTGTATATGAGCTGTTCCCATGAACATTCAGCGAGTGGAACACCTGATTCTTGAAAATCAGTATAAAGGAGTTCCTGGGAGGCTGGCGTTTCATACAAGGAGCAGGCAGTCCGATCATGGCTTTGGGGTACTGAAAAAACTTTCTACCTTGATGGTGTCCAAACACTAGTGAAACACTGGGATAAGTGCATTAGTGTAGCAGGAGATTATATAGAGACATAAAGGGAGTGTTTACTCTCAGAACTGTTATATTCTTTAGCAAAATCCTGTGTTTGACTTGAACACTTTTTATATTTATATGAGTTTTAGGTTGTTTTTTATTTTTGTATTTGGTTTATTTTCATTCTTGCCCAGGGTGTACTTGAGCTGACATGACCTGCAAAGGTTTGTGTAGAACCTTATGATCCATTTTAGATGTTGGCTTGAACACCTGCTTCAGTCAAATAAATTAGAAAAATCTGAAAAAAAAACAATTGGTACAAAGCAATGACATGATCAACATCATACATTTGCTTGCTTGCATGTACATAGGGAAATAGAAATCCAGTGCAGAAATCCTGAATGGTACAATTTCAAAATACTTAAGATTTGTTTTGTTTGCTGTAAATATTTACATTTTCAAAACAATATATGAAAAATATCCCAGATTTTAGTGTCATCTAGGAATTCTGAATCCCAAATAGAAAAAAATACTGACTACCGTTTCCCTGGATTGTGTAACTGATTAGATTAAATCATCTTTACGTGAGCTTTTAAACATTAGTACATTTAGTTCTAAATTCTGGAGAAACTGAGAATCCAATGAGGAAACATCATTAATATTAATCATGACTCACAAATGGACATGAGTCATAAATGACTGGTGTGTGTGTGTGTGTGTGTGTGTGTGTGTGTGTGTGTGTGTGTGTGTGTGTGTGTGTTTGCTTGTGCATGTGTGTGTGTGTGTGTGTGTGTGTGTGTGTGTGTGTGCGTTTGCTTGTGCACGTTTGTGTGCGTGTGTGTGTGTGTGTGTGTGTGTGTGTGACACTTTATTGAAACTGTAATTTTCCAGGCTCTCCTTATGCCATTTCTTTTAGCTCCGCTTACTGCGTCTTGATTTGCTTATTGTAGACAAAGTCTGAAAAATTAAATCATTGTCTTTTTGTCAGCTATTATTATATTATTCACTAGGGTAATATAATAAAGGACTGGTAAGCACACGCACATACATGCACACACAATATGTATATTAATATTCATTTAATTTTAAATTACATTTTTGTTGTTGTTATTGAAATGTTATTTATATTAAAATGTTATTTATATAGCGCTTTTACAGAATCAAAAACGAAAAAGAAGAACATTTCCTTTCTCTTTACTGACAATCTGATTTTTTATTTTTTTTATTGTTAAGCACAGAAGCATAGAAGGTCCTCGGTTCAATCCTGAGGTTTGTGCTCTGTTTCTGTGTGCACGTTCCCCATGTCCATGTAAATCTCTTCTGGGTTTTTGAGGTTCTTCATGAAAACATGTTTGAAGATAGACTCCCTGCGCCCAGAATGAGTATGTGTTGCTTTCTGGTGTCCCACTCAGGGTGTATTGCTCCATCATGACCAGTGTTCCTGGACTGAGCTTCAAATCTACCATGACACTGACCAGAGTAAAGAACTTGCTTTATATTATAATATTATTACTACCTATAATAATAATAATAATAATAATAATAATAATAATACATTTACATTTAGGAATTTATATCCAGAGTGACTTACATAAGCGCTTTGATGTTTCCGTCATTGGATAGATCCTTACACTGGTTAATTAAGTTACTAACTAGAAGTATCATCAGGGTTTTATTTATTTATTTATTTATTTATTTATTCATTTATTTATCTTTTTTTTGGGGAGGGTGTTAACATTTTTATCCACAACTGTTTAAGTTAACTAGGATACCTGGAGAAAACCCACCTAGGAGAACACATACAGACTGGGGGAAAGATTCAAAAACCCTGACTCTGGAGGTGCGAGGAAACCGAGCTAAATACCACCATGCCCCACCTTATTATTTTTATTATTTTTATTATTATAATTTTTTTAAATATTATTTATATTATTTAGTAATGTAATATTGGTGTCATTTATAATGTAGTGTAGCAATAATATTAATGATAATATTGAATAATATGTAATTTTTCTGTTTTTTTATTCTAATAAATTCATTTGAAGCAATTTTTTTTATATCATCCTTAAGTATCACAATGTAAAATTCACATTTCACAAACATCACTCACTAGTTAGCTACACTGTGTTCCTTCATTATAAGCAAACACACATTCATTTAAACTCTGAAATAATGGATTAATGTAAAAAAAAAATTATTACTACGTCTATAAATTGCGTTATTGTTCTTATACTTTACATTATCTTCCGTTTGCTTTACATGGTTTGTTTGTCTCCCCAATGCAGGGGAGATGCAGGATGATTAGACTTAATCTCGATAACAGTTTGAGAACTATTTGAAGCTTTGGTTTTACATGAGAGTGACACCTAGTGCTCAAACTCCAAACTTTATTTAACCTTTTATTAAAGAGACAGCTGACTATTTTCTATTATTTTATTTTTAAAAGGGTGATGTAGATGGGACATCCCTGTGTACTGTAAAGTATATTGAAATTATTATTATATCTGTTGAGAATTGAATAATTGAGACTTTTGAGACTTTTGAGACTTTCAGTGAGATATCTGTTATTAGCTAATGATAATTGAATTACAGTTATTTATGATTAACTAGTGCTTTATTACACAGATGGCCTTTGATACACACTTGCTTTCAAAAGACTTCTTACGGTATTTCATAACAAACACTTCCTTCATGATTCATCCAGTGTTTCATATCCACACCTCTTCAGGACGGCTGTAATTATTAAACTCTTCCTGAAGTGAGTCAAAACACTTATGAACTGGAAACATGCCGTGGTAATTACACACACGCACAGAAAATCTATCGGACTGTTATTGCTTCCTCCAGTTACACAAATGGACACAAAGTCTTTTCATTTTTCAGATGTAATGGACAAAGATACAAATGTCTCCTGAAGTACAGAATTCATGCCCCATTGCACTGAAAATCTTATCCTGCAGTAGTTAGTTGTCTTGTCTTTACAAAAATATGAAACAAAGATCAGTCAGTGAGCAAGATAAGATCATACTGGCTGTTTATTTTTGTCTGTATAAATGCTGTAATTACTACAATTACAAGTGTACAGACTTTAATTGGAAGTAAGAATTTTGAATAATATTTGTATTATAAAGGTCTTAGTATTATAAATCTTAGTGTTTTTTTTATATTTGGAACTGTAATTATTTAATCTTTGCATAGACCACCTTGTAACTGAGATTTTGCTATTCCAAATTATTATTATTATTATTATTATTATTATAGGTCTGTAAATAATTTCTTGTAAATAAAAAATTATAAATAATAATCCTTTATACAGACAAAAAGAAGTACCTTAGATTTATTATTATTATTATTATTATTATTATTATGAATAATAATAATAATAATAATAATAATAATAATTTGGAATAGCAAAATCTTCTTTTTGTCCGTATAAAGGCTGCAAATGGTACAATTACAAGTGTACAGAGCTCTATTAGAAGTAAGAATTTTGGATAATATTTGTGTTATAGAAACTCTTAGTCTTTATTATATTTGGAACTGTAATTATTTAATCTTTGCATAGACTACCTCAAAGTTCAAATGAGATTTTGCTATTCTAAATTATTATTATTATTATTATTATTATTATTATTATTGTTATTATTGATAATAATAATAATAATAATAATAATAATAATAATAATAATAATAATAAATCTAAGGTACTTCTTTTTGTCCGTATAAAGGCTGCAAATACCTTCAAGTACAAGTGTACTGTACACACTTCTATTAGAAGTAAGAATTTTGGATAATATACTCAGCAAAAAAAGAAACGCCCCTTTTTCAGGACTGAAATCCAATAAACTTTAAATCCAAAAATCCAAATAACTTTACAGATCTTCATTGTAAAGGGTTTAAACAATGTTTTCCATGCATGTTCAATTAACCATA
>JAQMYG010000005.1:3687238-3698324 GCA_030014215.1 Clariallabes teugelsi
CTCATCAACCTGTCTGATACTCTCTTCACCTCTAGAACATTCCTTACAAACTCCTCTTTCAGAATAACTCCTACTCCGTTTCTTTTCCTATCCATACCGTGGTAAAACAATTTGAACCCTGATCCTAAGCTTCTGGCCTTACTACCTTTCCACCTGGACTCCTGGACACACAGTATATCCACCTTTCTTCTCTGCATCATAACAACCAACTCTCTTGACTTCCCTGTCATAGTTCCAACATTCAGAGTCCTTACTGTCACCCCTAAACTCTTGCCTTTCCTCTTCTCTTTCTGCCCACAAACACGCCTTTCTCCTCTCCTTTTTCGACCAACAGTAGCCCAATTTCCACCAGCACCCTGTAGGTCAACAGCACCGGTGGTGGTCGTTGTTAACCCGGGCCACGACCGATCCGGTATGGAAGTCCTCTTAGTGATTCGCATCATTTGATTTGGCAAATGTTTTACGTCGGTTGCCCTTCCTGCCACAACCCTCTGCATTTATTCAGACTTGCGACTGGCACAAGAACTTGGGACTGTGCCCCCCTGTGGTTGCATTAACTACTCAGATGCACAATGACATAAAAAATGTAAGTCGCTCTGGATAAGGGCATCTGCCAAATGCTGTAAATGTAAACTAAGCAAAGAGTTAAGAGGCTTCCATTGGATAATTACTGCAGTGATTAATATAGTTCAGCTGCAACAAGTTATTGAACCCTAACTGATGCAGAGAAGAGCTTCTCATTTCTTAATCAACCATGTCAGAAGACGCATCCCATGGTCGTGTCAAAGCCAGGATTCATCAGGCTTAGATTGTGAAAAAGTGGTTCATGAGACATCATTTTCACACATGGATTGGCCACCACAGAGTCCAGACCTTAACCCCACTGTGAATCTTTGGGATGTGATGGAGAAGGCTTTAAACATCTGTCTGACTCTCACAATAAATGTTGTGACGTTGCAAAAGCTTATCGAAACAATGTCATGGCCATAATCAAAGCAAAAGCCAACTGATTTAATAAATTAGTTGTTTTTTTCTTTCTTTTTTTTTATTTAAATTTTATGGCCAGGGAGTGTGGAAATAACTTAATAGAAGGAGCACATTAATATGAACCTTGTATCTCACAATAATGTTGCAGAAAAGTAATCAACAGCCTCTGATCAGTCAGAATTTAGAATTCAACAGCACTGTGGTTTAAAAAGAAAGAAGAAAGAAAAAAATGAATACAGTTCACTATAATGAGTCGCAATTCAGTTTTCTGAAGAAAAAAAAAATCCTATTTTTTTAGGATTTGTTTTATCTTCTAAAGATTAGGAAAGCCTTAAACCTGAAATACATCTTCAATCGTCTTCTGTCTGTGTATATTTTTCTGGCCAGGCAGGTCGATGAAGATGATGAAGTCCTGGAGTAACGGCTCTGAGGCCTACAGCAGTGACCCTGAAGAAGATGAGGATGAGGAGGAGATGTTGTATGGAGAGAATGAGGAAGAGGCAGAGGACATGATGGACTTGAGTGACCTGCCGACCTCGCTGTTTGCCTGCTCTGTGCATGAGGCCGTGTTTGAGGAGGACATGCAGAGGGTGAGTGGTGTGTGTGTATGTATGTATGTATGTATGTGTGTGTGTGTGTGTGTGTGTGTGCTTGCTTGTGCTTTTGCAGGTTTGGTGTAACAAATCTGCATGTGACTAACAACTGCCACCCTAAAGTAGACTAGACTAGGCTTTGTCTGGATCAGAAGGAAACACTAGGGAGGCTTTCACAAATCCAGGATTCATCCCATTTGTATCGAGCAAGGACGGAATCTGAGAATCCACCGATCAGAGGTGGTTTCGTTTTGCATCTATGCAATCCCTAGTGTGAAATCAGAACACAATTCTGCGCTAAATTAGCTGAACGAAGCTAGCCAAAGCTGCTGTGTGTTATGGGAAATACCAGGAACCAAAAGGATTGATTTCACTTTCATTGCGAATGACAAACAGACTTATGGATGAAAATGGTGTCTAAAATTTACAGCTTGGTATGTTAGTACAGTTAGTCCCCGACTTATGAACATTCGACTTACGAATTTTGGCAGATACGAACGGACCGCGGTTCTACGAACATTTGTCGATGCGAACAAAGTAGCTCACATGTATTGTACAAAATACAGACACTGCAGTGCACCAGATACCAATATTTACAATTATATACAATATTTTCAGTGTGTATTTAAGTAAATGTATAAAATGTCTAAAGTCCGGTATATTGTATGTGTGTGTGTGCGCGTGTGGAGGTGTGAGAGAAATGAGTCGGCCTCACCGGTTTTAAAGAATCAGTCCAGGACTACGATAATAGAAAATAGAAATGGTAAAAAAAGACGTATACAGGCATCATCCGGTAGTAGGGTCTTAGCCAAGCTGTAGTCAGTCATGTGAGCATCATTACATTAAAGGTTAAAACACTTTAAGCCTGTGGATATGTAGAGTCTGTTAGAGCGAGCAAGATCTCCGTCTTCTCCATCTATATTGTTTCCAGGACAATGAGGTTACGAACATTTCTCAATTTAGCTAGACACACTACTTACTTTAGATTTTCTCATTTTCTTCAGTATATTGGAGTGGTGTTGCGGTAATAAAGCATCCGCGCAGAAAGAACAAATGTTTCCTATACGCGCGCAAATGCACGCACACACATTGCCTCGAGCACGCAGGGCCACAATAGATGGCTTTATATTCTCTGCTAATGCACACATTTCAAATCTAATGGACGCTGTGGAGGCAGGAACAGAGTAACCTGCATTTAGTGATGCCTGGGCTACAGTACATTCGCAAGAACGTTCGTGTGAAGTAACCCATTAGCAGGAGTGTGTTTACATTTCCACAGTACAAACGGTCACTGGGGGAAAAAAAATACATACAGCATATCAGAAGTGAACAGCAACCACAGTGAGGGGTACAAATGTCTGTATATGGTGGTACCCCAGAATTTTCACCTTAAGAAATGAAACTTTGCAAGAAATTTGCTTCGGCCGAACCGAGCCGAAACGAACACCGGCTAAGTTGCATGTACGCCCAGGAGCCGTTCAAATTAGTGTGTGTCAGTGGAAAGCCAAGCGAAACGACTTTACATACAGTAATTGTTTGTGTTTTTTTTTTTTTTTGCATTTTGTGCAAGGTCCCAGGGATGTTCGCAAGAAGAAACCTGAGTCGCTTTTAGTTTATTTTTTAAAGCAGGCGGTGCTAAAAGGAAACATAAGTTAAGGTTAAGTGAGGTTTAATGTCTATTTATTTATTTCATATTTTACTTCATTTGCACATCTTTTCTAAATGTTTTTATTGTTCTTATATGCAAAAATATGGTTATAGTGTTGGAAATTATTAATATTTTAGGGTGGCTGGAACAGATTATCTGCATTTGCATTTTTTCTTATAGGAAAATTCAATTTGCAATACAAAATTTCACCGTAAGAATTTGCCTATGGAACAGATTAAATTCATATGCCGATGTTCTGCTGTATGTATAAATCTCCTGCCGCTGTTGGGCCCTCGAGCACGGCCCTTAACCCTGTCTGCCTGTGATCGAGTGTGATAAATTGGGGAATGTATTCCCGCTCAGGTGAGTGACGTCGAGGGAGTCTGAGACGGCGTGTACGGTATACAGTAGGAGCTTGTTATTATGGTGAATGGAAGGTTTGATCATTATGCAGCATGGTGATCCATCATCAGTTGTTCCTCTGAGCAGCATCAGCACTTCTTTTAATATGCTGCTTCCTGAATAAAAAGATCCCAACTTTCGCACACAATCTTTACTACCACAATGGTTTTCCATCTACATTTAACACTCACAATTTTCTTTTCTTCTTCTTTCACAGTCCATGTATTGACTTTAGTGTAAGGCATCTGACACATACAGAGCCCACATACATTTGCGGTCTCTGTGAAGAGTGACATACACTCTTCACAGGGCCGCAGATGGTGGTGGGAGAGATGAGGGGGCATGTCTATCTATCTATCTATCGAGACTGATAACTGATCACAAATGATCACATATGATCAGATGATTTAAAAAAAAACGATCAATAGCTCAGTGGCACAAAATGCACAATGACGCCAACTGAGAAACAAACATACAACAAAATCCAATAGTCAACATTTTTCCCGATTTTTTTCAGATATGTTTAATGTATTATTGTTGTTGTAATGAGAAGATAATGTTTAATAGCCTATACTATATATGTAAAGATAATAGGTTTAATATTTTATATATAAGTGATACATGCAAAAGAAGAGCAGGACATGCTGGACTGGAGGTGAGGAGAAGCCTAGTCTAGTGTTTCAGATGTCACAGGTTCACAAATTACCTGAACAAATTCACAGGCTTTATTTATAAGCAGATTTTTTTGTGTGCAAACTTTGTGCAATATTTATCTTGCCCTGGCAAAAGACGTAATTTCCTCATGTTAGACTATTCCTGATGATAATGAGACAGACCTCAAATCAGGTTGAAGTTCACTGATATTAAGGGGTGGATTGGCTGGAACGCAAATTATTATAATTGTACAGTATGTTAAGTTTTTTTTGTTGCTCTTTTCCTGTAAGATACTGTAAGAATAAAGCAATAAATCTCGAACTGTCTCCATACATATTGTGTAACATTATGGTTATATGAAGAATCTGTAAATGCAAACTTGAAACATATTGTAGAGAAAGCTTGTCGTTGTTTTGGTGGGTGATTGACAGCTCCATAACCATCCACACAATAAGAGTTGGCTTATGAATGAAGAGGACTGTTGGTCATGTATTTAGGCCTGTGTTGACTAGAGCTGACTCTTTTGTATAAAACATCAGTATGTTATCATGACCTTAAGTTTTAAAGCATACACTCACATACTATACAAGTGCCTCAAGCATAATTGTATAAACTGGAAATTTGAGAGATTTTGTCCATGTTTGGTTCCGCCACTTCAAAAAGCTCTCCTGCGCCCTGACTCATCATGAGCATGAAGGTCATGACCGTACTGGGCTTTTTATGATTTCTTTGAACTGTTGTTTTATAGGGAATAATGATTTCTACAAATTCATGGACATTTCTTCCATTAAAGATGTACGTTGAGATGTACAGTTTAATTCCTGATAGTGAGAGCGATGAGGGACTACAGCTGAATATATTCCTACATACATAAAAAGGGTTTGTTAGAGAGAACTCATTGGATTGACCAACATTGGATTGTATGTTCCAGATCTGAGAAAAAGGTTGGTAGATTTCCACCAGAATGTCAGGTCAAACAATTTGACATATCTTGAGTATAGGTTTTAGGGAGGTGGAGCCACTTGGCCATGGTCTGGAAGAAGATCCAAACTGTCACCTTCAGCTGAGATGTAATTGGTACAGATGGAACATCTAACCCTGGTATGACCTGGAAGCTGCTGGAACACCAGTGTCATTGCATCAAGCAAGTTTTAAATGATCATGAACAGAAAATCTGGCCTCCAAGGAAGAATTCCCCTGCTCCAAAATCCATACCTTCAAACTCGAGTAAAGTTTGGAGCTGACCACATTCAAAAAAGCCTTCTCAGGGAAAGTTTTGACCACTGAGGTATGTTTGGATGAGTAAAGGTGAGTCATTCAACCTCAAGAAAAATGTAGCAGCTGGTAAGGATGGTGGTGGTAGCATAATGTTTTTTTTGCTGTCAGCGGAACTGGTGCATTGCGCAAAGAGGACGCTAGACGGTTGAAACATGGACCCAACTCCAACAAATCTTGTACCCTGAATACACATCAAGTGCTGGCGCTGTAATTGACCAAACAAGAGAGCAATGCCTTGGTTAAACCCTGCGAGTCCACAACCATTTTTCCCCCTTTCATCGCCTTCCAGCCTTGGACAGCTCTAACATCATCAGGATCTGTATGTCTTGTTTCTTTTTAAATAAGGTCTGGAAGGTTGCACGCTTGATATACGCTTGTTAATGTCAAAGTACAATATCGTGTTCCCGAGCTACAGTGGTAACTGCACTGAGGTACTTGTTCAATTCCAACGTTAGCGCTGAACAGAAAGGAAGTTTCCTAGATGCACTGAAATTTGACCACACTGGATGGAGAGATTCCTCAGAAGCCCCATTAACTAATTTCCCAGAGCGCTTGGCTTTTTAAGAGGGTTTCTGGAGGAACCCTATTGAGCGAAGATGAAAGACGAAGAAAGAGAAACTCTCTTGCGATATATTTTCTGGGACAGATAGAGTTTAAAACAGAGACAGTCCTTGGAAAACCGGGACTGGTGGCAACCCTGTCTTTTAGCATCATCAAACATCATGACCTCAGCAGCACTGTGTACAGTATGTACAGTACCTGCTCTCAAGGTGTTCAGGTTAGCGTTGAACACAGCAAAGGTTTCTAAAAGAGGCTAAGCTCCAGTTCTCACTTTTATGAAATTTGCTCCAGATGGGCACAAATTCATGAGTCCTGATGAGTCCTGGATAGTCATACAGTCATACAGTAGGAGTCTGACTTACCAGAGTGTCTCTGGATGAATTGTAGGGATCTGCAACTTGCCACCGTAGATTTTAGTAAGCATATACCTCGTCATGACTTTCGTATTCTATCCTATGCACCATAGTGACGCCATGTCATTTGACCGATACGAGGTTTTAGTGCAAGGATATCATCACTGGCAAACTGAACGTGTCCCTTTATACTAGAGACGGGAATCACTGTGTGGGAGATTTTTATGTTCCACTTGTTAATGTTACCTTAATTCAAAATATTTAACAAACCCTGTATCTCTAGTCAAAAGGGACCAAAGAACGACTCAGGACTCATATACCTCGTCATCTGACTCCCTACGTCATCCATACCTCGTGATTATATTTTTCTTGCAAATTACTTTCCGTTATCTTTACACTTCTCTAGTTTAATTTGTAAAAGAAATATTAGGGTGGCGCATAATTTTACTATACATTCCTGTTTGTTCCTGGTTTATTCTACAGTTCTCAAGAGACAGACCATGGGTAAGCATCTCTTTCACACTATTTCAACTTCTTGTCTTGTTTTCCCAAGTTGTTGTACTAATGTATTTTATTTTAATCTTATAGCTGATTGTACTTGCCCAAGTGTTCATTGCATCCCTCTGGACATCTCAGATGGCATGAACAGCACAGATTATAACCCTACTTGAACCTGCCATTGACCGGACCTCTGTGGGCCTCATCCAGTGTCAGCCGTTAATTTCTACAGGAGAGAGGGCTTACGTATTTCAGGAAGGATGACTCCAAACCTGGTCCTTCTAAGAGACTTCGTCTGGAGGTAAACAGCCCTTCTCCTCATGCCTTTAGCCCTGTACGGCTCGAGTCTGGCACTCCAGCTCCTTCTGTTCTAAGGCCTGTTTGTCATGTACTGTAAGTGCCGCCACTCAGATCGACAAACTAACGAGAGTGCCAACTACCTGTTGGTACCCAAACGGATTTTCCTCCAGCACCCGCACCAATTCTGAACTGCTGCATTTCTGCTTTTGTCCCCTTAATGATCTTCCTGTGGTTGTTGTTCTGGCTCAGAGAAGGTTGATGTTTGATATGTGATTTCTGATGCATTTTATTTTGCTATCGATGCTTACCCAGGCCCCCTATGTTTTTTGTACTTTTATGTTGGGCTTAAACTTCATATTTTTATATAGAATTTTCATGTAATCTCCTTATTTGTCATTATGTAGATGCACATGCTATTTTGTGTTGTATCGACGTCTTATTAAACTCAGTTTTCTTTAAACTGATCGTGTTTCTTTTGGTTATTTGTCTATATTCTTACTTAGACGTGTGCGCGACTGCAGGTCTTAATCCTTCATTAACTGTGCTTGTGTCTCTGCCGAGTCCGGCACCTGGCGCCTTATCTTGTCTATTTATCATACACATGACAGCTAATTATAAAATAAGTACAGTTCATGTCTGGGTCACTCTAGGGTTTTTTCCCATGTACTTTGGGTACACACTGTACACTGAGTATCACTACCCATCCCCTTACTGTTTATGTTTTATGACCTGTCTCATAGTCGTCTGCTTTTCTTGTCTCACCTCTGACTGAACACATTATGTTTTATGACTTGTCATACTCTCTACCTACTTCGATATTATTTCACTAAGATTAATATTATGTTGATTAATATTATCATATTTTTACATTGCTGCATCCACAAGTATATTTTACTAAAATATGCTTACAACTGGTCACCTCCCGATACGATATTATCACGATATTTCGGTGCCGATTCGATTAAAATTGCGATTCTATCAGTATCACGATTTTATAAATATCCAGATATTCGATGTCATTTTCCCCAATTTTGAGTTTTTGAGAATTAATGAGTAATTAAATCTCTGTCCTCCATCATTACTAATTATTTCTAAACAAACTTACAAGCAAATAATTCCCTCCTACCACATGGGATGAAAACGTGTGAATAGTTCAGTGTGCGCCAACTGTAGGATTATAAAGAAACGGCGACGTTTTACCGCCTCAAACGCCTCCAAAGTCTCAAAACTCAACTTGACAGTGGGCGCGGGATGAGTGTCTGCGAGCCTCCGAGCTTTCTAACATCGGCATGCGGGGCTTATAGTGCAAGAGTTTTTTTGACATCGAACCTGGACCCTGGTGGTGCAAGGCGACAGTGCTAACCAGTACACCACCGCGGTCACGGACAATCAAACTGAAAACCAGCCGATTCTGGTCACTGGCCGATCGACCGGTTCATCTCTATTATAAATGTAAAATTTTTTTTTACAAAAATCGATTTTGGATTCACAATTCGCCGCACAAAAGAATCATGATTCATAACTGAATTTTTTTTTTGTGTCATCCCCCGACCATCTCTACTTTATACCCTTCCCGTACCAAATCATTGTGTTTCCTTTTACATAGCACTACTGTACAGTATATCACCTTCATGCTCGTCCGTGCATGTCGAAGCCACCTGTATTTGGCGGCGTATAGATTTTCCATCCATCCTGCTATTTCCTGAACAGCTTATAATGCGTGGAGTTTTCCGGGGTCATGGAGACACAAGGAATCCCCAGGAACTCGGGGTCACAAGGCAGGGTGTACCCTGAACGTGCAAACACACACACACACACACACACACACACACACACACACGCACGATGCATGTCTTTGGACTATGGGAAGAAAAACTGGAGTAGCCGGATGAAACCCACCATGAAGAACACACACACACACACACACACAGATCTGAGATGAGATCCCAACCCCCAGCCCTGGACAGCGCTAACAACTAATCCTAACTCTAAGGTGTTTAGATGAATTACAGTTCATTTTAGTAACTACAGACTCCATAGAGAACAATACGGAAAGCTGTACTTATTATCTCTTTATAAAGTGTTGGACATAAATGGACTTGTTTGTGTTCTGCTGTGTTCCAAGACAAAAGAGTGCGGAGGGCTGGGATGGAAATAGCCACCGCGGCTGTACTGTATGGATCAGACGCATTCTATCAGTGCACCGAGTATTTAATATACGAAAGCTGAAGATAATGCAGGGTGTCTGAGTCACTCATTCAGATTCGTCTCCTCTTCATTATTCAATTCTGTTTATAGGAAATGTGGAACTGTTTTTTTTTTTTTTTTAATGCCTGTCCTCTGTCTCTGCTCTCTCTCTCTGTCTATTTCTGCTGCATCACCCTGCATTCCTCTGCACCTGGACCCTCCCTGTCCCTCTCTCTCTCTCTCTCTCTCTCTCAATCCCCCCTCCTGTCTCTCTGTGTGTTCTATAAATATCTTGCCCTAGTTTGCTGCAGCTGCAGTGAAGCCAGAGGCTGGTAGAGTAGGGTAAGATAGCAAACCAGTCTACACACACACACACACACACACACACACACACACAAGACAAATGTGTCCATTTGCGATATAAGCAAAGAAATCCTGCCGCACACAAATTACAACAAACCCGTCACTTGTTTCCAAGAAATTGGTTCCAGTTCTTTAGCTCGACCCTGTCAGACCCAAGACAGATGGACCGATACACACAACGGCTCGTACACTCCACTCGAGTTACTCATTCTCCCTCAGACGCACACACAGCATGATGTCTGTCTCACTCTCTCTCTCACACACACGCACAGCGCTGTTGCTGTATATAGGGTGTGTGATTCATATTGTGTTCTATTTATAGCCCCATTCTTCTATTTAAAAAAATTAATAAATAAAAAAATGTCTGAGCAGTTAATCGCTACAGTGATTCAAAGTTCTATGAAAAAAAATATCGGTGGAGGTTCATTATAACATGATTAAACAACATACCTGATTGTTCTACTGCCCTGCTTTTTTATTTTTCGTCAAGCAAACGAAACAAAATGTTCTAATGACCGAACAATGAATACAAATAAATCAATCTTAAGTTTTCTAGCTCTGTGAAGCCCAGCAACAGACCTATTTTGATCATCGCCATGAGTCTTATGGCCGGCTCTTTTATCAAAGGTTTTATTCCATTAGGTAGATCGAGAGAGAGAGAGAGAGAGAGAGAAGAAGGAGGGTAAAACTGTTTCCAGCTGTATAAAGTGAATGATAACAGGAACTAACTTGTTTCCCAGACAGAACACGTTGTTCAAGAACGACACATCTGTTTTAGAATGAAGTTAAAATTGTAATTATTGACAAACCGCTTTCGGTGGACGCGGAACGAAATGAGCACGCAACCTGTTTGTCGGAGTCGCAGTCAGAACACGCGGAGACCAGCAAGAAGCTGCTTTTGGTGGGGTCTTCGACCATCAACGCCAATGCTTATGCCACCCTGATCAAGTCAGGTTTCTGAGACTGGCATGAGAGCATTAGAGCAGTTACACCAAAAAAAAAAAGTGACACACTCTAAGATTTCGTTCAGTCACTTTTAGCTTTGATTGCACACACAACGTGGTGTCCAGTTCATGTATGAAAATGCTCTTTTACTCTTTTACACTCTGGAATATAACTCGTGCCATCAGGGAAGAAGAAAACCTCCATAAATATGATAACCTGGTCATTCAGTGCATTCAGGTCGTCAGCTGACTTCATTTTATTGCCACATAACGTTGCTGAGTCTAGACCTGAGCGACTGAAGCAACCCCAGATCATAA
>JAQMYG010000005.1:3725964-3737729 GCA_030014215.1 Clariallabes teugelsi
CTGCGATGGATTGGCACCCTGTCCAGGGTGTACCCTGCCTCGTGCCCGAAGCTTCCTGGGATAGGCTCCAGGCTCCCTGAATACAGGATAAAGCGGTATAGAAGATGAATGAATGAATGAATAATATCGAACAGGCGGCATGCCGGCGTAGTGGTTAGCACCATGCCTGTAGTGTGAGTGTGTGTGTGTGTATGTGTATGTGTGTGCCCCGTGATGTCCCATCCTAAGTCTCCTGGAATAGACTCCATGCTCCAGCGGCCCTGTATACAGAATAAAACAGTATAGATTATGAATGAATGAATGAATGAATGAATAATATAAAACAAGTATTTTATATGATATACTGCATAGTGTAGTTAGGGCCCAAGCACTATGACATCAGCCCTGTGTTGTCATATAGTGTGTGAGGGCCCACTTGTTCTTCTAAAGAACCAGCTTCTTAACATGTTCAAAAAGTCCTGAAAATCAGCAGACAGGTTTGAATCTGCTGCTATTAGGATGCCTGAGAGTTTTGGTCCCGGGCGTGGCACGGTGGCCCCCAGAAGAGATTTTGCTGCATAGCTCATACACACATGTATCATATTGTTATGGTTATTATAGTGTTTCATATGATATAGTAAAATGACCATTAGTTTTTAATTAACAGTGTAATATAACCATCATGCTGTATTGAATAGAATCACTAATCTAACTGAAGCACTATTTCTCGTCTCACACAGGAGCGCTTCGAGTCACTGTTTCGGATCTACGACGAGCAGACGTCCTTCCAGATGTTCAAGAGTTTCCGGAGAGTGCGGATCAGCTTCAGTACGCCGGAGGCCGCTGCACGCGCTCGCATCGAGCTGCACGAGTCTGAATTCAACGGCTCCAAACTCAAACTCTATTTCGCCCAGGTGCTTATTTACTTTTTAACTACGCATTTTATCACTTTATTTTATCATATCTGTCTGTTTTATTTCTGTCTGATTTCATAGTTTTAATGAATAAAAGTGAGGGCTCAACGGCAACTCTACAAGCAGGTTAAAGACAGAACAGTAGATGTAAACTGTGTGTTTTCCTGCTGTCGTTCAGGTGCAGAACTCGGGTGAGGACGTGGACAAGGCGTATCTGGCCCCGCCCCAACCTGTGAAGCAGTTCCTCATCTCTCCGCCCTCTTCCCCACCTGTGGGGTGGAGCCAAAGCGAAGATTCCACCCCCGTCATCAATTATGACCTCCTGTGTGCCGTGGCCAAACTCGGCCCAGGTACACACTCGCACCGAACAACAGCTATATACAGTATAGGCGATATGAAATGCTTATTTAATGTTTGATGTGTGTGTGTGTGTGTGTGTGTGTGAGAATTATGTCAGTATAATGGAGGTAAAAGAAAATATGAGAATGTCTGACTGTGTGTGTGTGTGTGTGTGTGTGTGTGTGTGTGTGTTTTTGAGACGAGTAAAGTGGGGAATTTGCGAGCGTAATTGCAGTTTTTTGTGAAAACAAGAAAGAATTTTTCATAATCAGTGGCAGCATCGAAACCAACACAACTTACTGTACACAACCTATATTAGTGCACACAGCTCCCTCTGGTGGACAGAGGTGAACATGCATGATAACTGTGTGCACAGATCTCATCAGCATTCAGTTCCCCTGTCTGGTCTCTCTGGCAACCTTCATCTAGTAGATCATTGTCTGTATGTCTGCATTTTTTTTTCTCCCTCTCCCAGAGCCGACGCCTTTAATTTGACAGTAAAACAGCACGTAAAAAAAATATAGTGGTATCAGATTGTAGATTTCCTGCCAGCCGCACCGAGGCCTGTCTAATGCTTTACTTAATTCCGGCTACCAGTTATTGCACTCGTCTGAATCTCTGCTATGGAACAAAGGTAGCATTAATATCTTTTTTTTATTATTATCTGATAAGTATCTGATAGTTTTTCCGGATATTAAATTCCAGACCTTTACATTTGAGGCTGTATCCGGTTATTATATATATATATATTATACTGTATATGTCCTTACAGTAAAAACAGCACGGTCATCAGCGAGCTCTCCATCAATCAGAACGAAAGAAAAGGGTGTGGTGTACTGACTCATCATGCTGTGAGAGCAGAGCCGGTGTGTATTACCGGTCCTCAGCGCTCCTGTTTCCATACACATTCATTTTCGACTTAATAATCCGACCTCTAGTCCATTTCTTTATAATCAGCTCCCCTACTGGTGCAGATCTACTAACAGCTCCAGCCTCGAACCCTGTTTTCACACTAAAGACTAAGGATTACTGCGATTTAATAAACGTGGGAAGGTGTGTGTGTGTGTGTTGTAATATTTACTCGGGTCGTGTCCCAGAATAATGAACACTTGAACACTGAGTAACACTGAAGTTAGAAGTTAAGGTGCGGCGTCTTCCAGGGTAAATTATTATTATTATACTTTCTTTTCTTTTGTATCACTTTTTTGTGGTTGTTTCTGTCTCTCTCTCTCTCTCTATCTGTCTCTCACTTTTGATTTTGTTTGTCTATTTCTCACTCTCTGTTTATTATTGCACTTTCCTTTTTTTTTTCTCTCTCCTCTCTTTCTCTCTGTGCGTCTGACTCTTTCATGCTTTTCTTTCTTCCTTTCTTTCTTTCTATCTTTCTTACCTTTTCTCTCTCTGTCTGCCTCTCCCTCCTCTGTCTCTATTTCTATGCCTCACTTTCTTTCTTTCTTTCTTTCTACTTGTCTCTCTGTCACTGTGTCTCTATCGCTCTTTCCTGCTCTCTGTCTTTGTCTTTCTCTCTCACCCACTCTGTCTTTTTCTTACTTTATCTCTCTTATGTTCCTCTGTCCATGTCTCTCTTTTTCTCCTTTTCTGTCTCTTTCTATTTGCCACCTGTCTCTTCTTTTACTGTCTCCCTGGCCCCATCTCCTGTCTCTCTTTACCTCTCTGTGTCTTTCCATGTCTCACTCTTGATTTTGTTGCATTTCGTTTCTTTCTTTCTTGCTTGCTTTCTTTGTATTTCTCTTTTTGTTCTCTCCATCTCTGTCCTCTCTTTCTCTCTGTGGGTCTGACTCTTTCACGCTTTTCTTTCTTTCTCCCTCTCTTTTTCTCAGTTTACCTCTCTTCTATTCCTCTTTCCATGACTCTCTTCTTATCCTTTTCTGTCTCTTTGCCATCTGTCTCTCTCTCTCTCTCTCTCTCTCTTTTCTTGTCTCTCTTAATCTGCCCTACCCCCATCTCTCTTTTTCTCTCTCTATCTCTCTGTTTCACTGCACCTGTCCCTGTTCCTCCCCATCTCTCTCTCATTCTGTCTTCATTTCTCTCTCTCTGTCCATCACTGTCTCACTCGTTCACTTTGTATCTCTCTCTCCCCCTCTCCAGGTGAGAAATACGAGCTGCACGCAGGTACCGAATCGACTCCCAGCGTGGTCGTGCACGTGTGCGAGAGCGAGACGGAGGAGGACGACGAGGCCCGGCCCAAAATGAAAATCGTCCAGACGCGACGTCCCGACAGTCCCCCGAAAGTCTACAACTAATCCCGCCTCTCTGCACGCGTCCTCTGTCTAAATCTGTCTCTCTATCTCATATGGAGGCAAAGACACCCTTCATTTCAGCTCTAATTAAATTTAAACAAAAAAAAATATGAAAAAACTTATAAAATCGAAAAGAAATTTAGAGGAAAGAGCGCTTCTCGCTCGCGGTGGGAAAGGACAGACCGAGTTAGTCTCTGACTGGAAGAACTGACACACAGATACGTCACTGTCTCACAGAAAAGCAAAGGTAGCATGGGAAAGGTGGGGGTCACGAGACCCCCTGCAATCCGAGCGCTCACTCACTCACTCATTCACTCATTCACTCACTCACTCGTGTAGTCTCCAAATAGTGCAGCATCAGCGGATCGGTAGAAAAAAAAAAAAACCCTCAATGTATTTAAATGTAGTTGTAGAAGCTGAAGTTTCATATCAGACCTGATTTCTAGCACACGGTAACTGATCACGGAGGAGCAACACAGAGGGGGAGGTTTCGACTCGTCACGTATCGGGCGATGTGTTGGGGTTATAGTGAGTTCACGTCATCCAGAAGTGTGTGTGTGTGTGTGTGTACAGTATGTGTGTGCGATGCAGAAAAGAGGAAGTCAGACCTTGTACACATTCCACATGCGGTTGCTGTCTTTCGAAAGAGATGGATTTTCATTTGTTTGTTTGTTTGTTTGTTTGTTTTTTACTTACTATAAACTCTGAAATGTTTGTTTACTTAACTATACATGTACGTGTGATGTCGTGATTAATATCGTTCTTACCATGTATTTGATACCACAAGCGTTCTTTGCATGTTAGCTGCTGTAGCTAAGCACGGAGTGTTTTATACCGAGCGAACCATCCTGAAGTTAGCCTTCGATGCGGATCCCGTAGCCGCCGCGGCTCTGGAGACTAGCCGGCTGGAGAAAGGGGCGATCGAAAGTTACGATCGGACCGATGATCTGTATATATATTCTTTATTAAAAAATGTTTTTTTTTTTTTTAAAAGCGCTAACAGCGTCTTCATGTGAAATCCAGAGGAGGAAACACGTACAGTACAGTACACGCTTTGATTTCCGTTTCCGTCTTTTCTCGGCATCGTGCTTGCTTGCTTGGTGTTTTGTGAAATCAGACGTTTCCATATTTGTTTGGAATTTATTATCATTTATTTTAAAAAAAAAAACAGCAACAACACAAACATAAACTCTAAGATTCTAAGATGTGAAAGTCGGCACAGGAAATCCCTGTAAAGGTGTAAAATAAGGGGTGATGGAGGGAAAGCGACAGTTTGGAATAGGAAATGTCTTTCTGATTGACAGGTCCGTACGACACGGTGGCTTATACTGTATAAATCCTGTAAAATAATCCGACAAAGGGGTTCCGTGGGTCCACTGACCGTCTTCTTGAGGCACATACAGTACATTTGACACTTTCCAGCCAGTCGCACCAGCAGGATGTAAGTTCTTTCATACTGTATGTTAGGTTAAATGTACAGT
Organism: Clariallabes teugelsi; assembly: GCA_030014215.1. Classification (NCBI taxonomy): domain Eukaryota; kingdom Metazoa; phylum Chordata; class Actinopteri; order Siluriformes; family Clariidae; genus Clariallabes; species Clariallabes teugelsi. Next base: position 3,730,939 of record JAQMYG010000005.1, read on the forward strand.
ACTTGTAAATAAAAGTAATAAATAAACCTTGCATTAGGTCTTAATGAAGATTAATTCACTTAATTTCGTAAACGAAATTAAGGTCGAATAGCACTTAAACCTGTTTATTAATTCTCGATGGCATAGCGGTTGTCACACCTTGAAGGTAGAGGGTTCGATTTTCTCTCCAGTTTCGGGTCTGTGTGCATGGAGTTTGCATCTTCTCCCCGTGCTTGGTGGGTTTCCTCCGGTTTTATGTAGATTTGGCATTTCCACATACCCCACAGTGTGTGTGTGTGCTTGTCTTGTGTGCCCTGCGATGGATCGGAACCCGGTCCAGGGTGACACGGACCAGCCATAACATTCATTAAATAATCAAGGTCAGTCTGTCTGGTCCGATCCCACAGAAAAAAAAAAAGCCCATGCAGCACAATTTGCTGAAAAACATTAATGCTGGCCGTGATGGAACGGTATCATTCGTTTGTTGAGGAAAATGGCTAGGGTTAGCTTGAAGAAGGCATACACTGAAATCCTACTCCCTGCTAGTTTCTACTCTCAACATACAGTAACAGTAAGGGTTAAGATGACTTTCATTCTGCTGGTCCGGCTGTTGAGGACTGAGCCGAGGAATTATAACTTCAATTCGACCAAATCAGAAACAAAGTGAGAACCTGAGAACAGAACAGAGTACCGCGCAAAAATCTTAGGCACCGTGTGTTTTTTGTTTGGTATAAACTTTGTTATACATGTTTGTTTTTATGACATCATCATTAAGTCAGTGCAAAAAATATTTCTGATTTCCAAACATTAGTGTCCCATATATTAAAGTTATATCTATACAATTGTTATATATATATTTATACAGGGTGGGTGAAAGTTAACTAGGTGATATTTAATGGCTGTAGTATGTAACTTGTAGTATCACTGGAGCGCCACCCCATGGTGCACCACCCCAGTTTGCTCTTACCGTGCATGCGTGGTTAGACCGGCATCTTCCAAGAAGTTCACTGGGACGATTCGGACCTCACGAATGGCCTCCAGATCTCCTCACTCCATGTGATTATTTAAAATTTTAATTTCCTATTGGTGGAGGCGTACAGGACAAAGCCTCGCACACTGGAGGACTCGGAGACACAGATTCAGGAGGTTCTTAGCTACATCCCAAACGACGTCCTTCAAGAGGACGTTGAAAATTTTCCTGTGTAATAAAGTTCAAGTACAATTTGTATAAAAATTTCTATTAGAAATATGGCCGTTTATTACCAATTTTTAATGCCTAGTTACCTTCACCCACCCATATATATATACAGCACAAATTGTACCCATGACTATATTTTAAGCTGAATGGTGGAAAACCAATTATTGACTTTGTTTCATTAATTACTTTTAATTGCTTTAAATATATATATATATATATATATATATATTTATATTATTGTAGAAACCGTTTTGACGACGTCCTTGCTTTGAAGTTACTTTCACGTGCCTAAGACTTTTGCACAGTACTATACTGTATATATTCTTTAAATGATTTGAGGTTTGATTCCTGGCAGAAATATCTTGATGTACTTCCAGTGCTGTCATTTGTTGACGCTTGGACAGCGTTGGTCGTTTTTATATAATTCTTCCTGTCATGCCTGTCATTTTCCTCGTCATCTATTGTGTCCTTTGCCTCGTCATTTACTGCGTCGCTCTTGCTGTCATTTTCGAATGACACCATGCCTATTTGCACTATTCTCTGCTTGTGCCGTTCTTTCCGTCGTCTCATCTGCTGTCAGATTTACAAGCGAGTATAAACGCCTCGGCCTGACTGCTGTGATGGATTCTCACTGATGTCCCTATAAACCGATCAAAGTATTTTCGATGTGTCGTTTCAGGGTAGTTTTTTTTTGTTTTGTTTTTAAGGATGAGGGAAATGAATGCACTGATTTTACTTTGTCCAGACGACTGATTCAAGTCTACTGTTTATACCTTCCTTTATGATTTGGTCTGCAAAGCGGACTAGAGGTTAAAAAAATAACAAAGACTTAAATAAAGATGGCTTGTGGGTTAGCTCTCACGTCTCGATCTCTAGGGTCAGGGGTTCGAATCCCGCCTCTGCTCTGTGAAGTACAGTACTTGGTGGGTTTCCTCCAGGTTCTCTGGTTTCCTCCCACAGTCCAAAGACAGTAGGTTGATTGGTGTTTCTAAATTGATCATGCTTGTGCATCCATTGCACCCTGAGTTCCCTGACATTGACTCCAGGCCTCTCGAATCCCTAAACAGGATAAGCTGTATTTAAAATGCAAGGATTAATGGATTAATTTAAACAGAAAGATGAAAGGACACATCACACCAACAGCAATGTCCTGGCTATTCGTTTTGCATTTGTGGTTGCCAGAGGGGGAAAAAATCATTAAAGTTCCCATTATTATTATTAATAGTAGTAGTAGTATTTCTTAAACAAGTTAACGAGATCTCAAACCTTCCCTTAAGCGTGTGTTTATGCTCCAGCTGAAATACTGTATATATACATTTTTTTGTTCACACCTCAAACTCCCTTTATTTCACTCCTCCTGCAAATGCTCTGTTTCAGTGTCTATGTAAATAAGCTACTCCTGAGCCAAGTCCCACCAGAGAACTGAGAAATAAGACAGTGGAGGAGTGTCATCTTTTATGATGTCACAAAAGTCTAATTGAGTTGTTAAAGCCTAAGCCAATACAAACATGGAAAAAAGACAAAAAAAGCATGGATGGTTTTTATTTTGTACATGTTCACTGGAGGAGACCCATCTGGATATTTAAAATGACTCAAGTGTTAATTGTTAGGGCCTTTAAAAAAAAAAAAAAAAAAAAACATGCAAGTGAAAGGGAAAGCACACCAGTGGCGATTGTACAGTGCGGGCAACACGGTTTTGGTTCGAATCAGACCTCAGACATTTCCCTTAAAAAAAAGATGGCGAGTCCGTGCATGAATTGTTCTGTTTGTGAAGGACGACCTTAAAATGATTACAACAAAATTGCATCATCATGGTAACCACATGATCTGTGGGAAGCTTATGATGGCCACATGCAATTTCAAATATCTTCTAATGTAAAAAGGATTTTCTTCTTCTTTTTTTTTTTGCATGTCAGTTGAACTTTTACGAGAAATCGAACAAAATCTCATCTCATGCACGTCGGCAGAAAACCTGCAATTCGTCACCTGAATCAGACGTCTGTGCTTGGGCTGAACGCTTCATGTTGTCGCTTTTCTCCCTCCGTGTCGAACCAATGAAAACGGGCCTTTTCTGAGAAGCCAAAATTTAAACAAAAAAAAAACAAAAAAAAGAAAGAAAAATGCATGTTTAAATGAATCGGCTACTTCTGAGGTCTCGTGTCATGAAAGCACTTTATTATTGCTAAAGTCGTATCTTTTGATCTGCCAGCTTTGAGCTGTACATCATTTTCATTTTGTTTCTTCTTCGGTTGTTTTGTTGTTGTTTTTCCGAGTAGCCTCGTCACCAGCAGAACACTGATCCGAGTGAATCACACCAGTCTGTACCGCACCACTCTGTCTCGCTGTTACACCTGCGTGTGTTTGTCTAGGCAGCATGAGGACTTTGAGCATGAGGAACAATGTGTAAGTGTAAATGTACACCTTAAAAAGAAAAAAAAAGAAAAAAAACGAGAGAAGGAGTCACTAGAAGAACTAAAGTAACAGAGCGTCTGACTTTTCCTAAAGTATCCGATGCCCTGATGGTGACAGTGCTGATGACAATGATTCTGTTTTTTAGTTTGTTGTTCATGTTTGTTTGTTTGTTTGTTTGTTTTCTTTTCTTGTACAGCTTTATCTTTCTGTAATTTGAAAACGATACATGTAGGACTTTGTAACGTGAGGAACTCCGCATCCTAATGATTTTATTTTCTGGAATTGCACACAAAAAAACGTCAATTCTGTCACTGTTGGAAATATTAATATTGTCTTGTACCGTAGCTAGTACCTAAAAAAAAAAGAAAACAAACGTAGCATTGAAGCAATAACTTCCCCTTTGTTTATCTGCGTCTCTTCTCCTTTAGGTGTTTCTTTGATGAACTGTACCCCTGATTGTCTAATTGCTTATGTTTGTGTAGGTGATACTGTCGATTGTTTCACACAGATATATATATCTATATATCTATATAAACAATAATTCCTTAAACGTCTTGTTATTTTGTTCTATTTTTATGTCTTTAACATAAACCTATAAAAAAAAAACAATGATCACATACTCTTGTAACAGTAGTTCAACCAGAGCGTTGTAGAATTCTCTATTCTGATTGGACAGAAACATTGTGTAGATCATTTTTCTAAATCAGCAGCATTAAAGTGTATGTTTATATGAATGTATCTATAAATTTATATTAATACGCTTATTTGTATATTGTATTATACTTTCCGTAGCAGTAACATTCACAGTACTTGAAGGGCAAACGTTTTACATATTCCTTGATTAAGTTTTTTTTTTTTTTTTATGATGACATTTCTTTAACATTTATGGAAGGAGTTTCAGCATCAGCGAATTGTAGTCTGAAGATTTTGCAGTCTATTATTTCTTTGTAATTTTTTTTGTTTTATTATCGTCAAGGGTGTTAAAAAGAAATACTGATGAAGAAGCAACCCTCTTTATAGCTGTTATAAACATTAAAGCGGTATTAAAGGTATTAAAGCAACCGAGCGCCGGCTTGCGCCGAAGTTGCACGTGCACATAAGTCGCGTGTACACCCGGGAGCCGTTCAGAGCTTGTTTGCGTCCATAGAAAGCCAGTTGAAGCCAGTTTTACGATTTTTGTGGGTTTTTTTTTGCAATTTGTGCAAGAACAAGGACAGTTTCAAGAAGAAAACAGAGACACTTTCAGTTTGGTTTTTAAAGCAGCCGGTGCCAAGAGGAATCATAAATTAAGGTTAAGTGAGAATTAATGTCTCTTTATTTCATATTCTATTTCATTTACAATATCTTTTTCTAAATATTTTAATTGTTTTTATATGCAAAAATATGATTATAGTGTTGGAAATTGGCAATATTTGTATTATTTTTGAACGTCTGGAACGGATTATCTGCATTTACATTATTTCCTATCAGAAAATGCGTTTCGCGATACTGTACAAAATTTCACCTTAAAAACTTGCATGTGGAACGGATTAAATTCAAACACAGATGTACCGTATCGATTTTATAAATCTCAATTTGATATTAGTTTTTTTTTTCCAGATTTTGTTAGAATTCTAAACAAACTAAGCAAATTATTCCCTCCTACCAAACAGGATGCGACGCTGCCTGCCAGTGTGTGAATAGTTTAGAGTGCACCACCTGTCGGATTATAGAGAGACATATTTTTCATCATATTTTAAAATAAATCAGTACATGTATTGCTACGTAAAATAATCTATTTATTTCATACCTCTATAGAATACTAATCAATATTTAAAAATTCATGCAAAATTATTTTGAGGACAAATTGCTGTGGTTTAACAGAAATATAATCAACTACAAGGTTGGGAACAGATCATCTCACACTGTGCAACACTCCACCACCCGGTCTCTGATACATAATTTATTGTAAAAGCACAGTTCCGAAGAAAAAAAAAACATTCTGCAAACAGTTTTTATTTTGTGAAATTGTGTTTGTGTGTGTTTACTGTATATAGTGTCCTCATATAGACTGGTATAACATCCAGTGCATGTTCACGCCCTGTTCCCGGTGTTCCTGAGATGAGTTCCAGGTCCAAACCAAACCTGACTCGGACAAAAGACATGAATAAATGAATGAATGAATGAATGAATGAACACTCCCTGTCCAAAAAAATTAACCGTTTTACAAGGGTGAAAATATAAATCTGCATCAAGCAAAGAAAACAACTAAAGAGATTTCAAAGAACTGAAATTATTAAAACTTGAAGCATAGTGCTGAACTGTCAACAAAAACAAAGCACTTAAATGCTTGAGGAAGTTGCATCATAAAATAAATCAACAGTAGAAATGCAAGTTATGTTTAATAGTGAAAGTAAAAGCATTTCCACACAGTGTGATGGGAAGTTACCGGATTGGGACTAAACAACTGAAAACAAAAACTACATTAACAACAACAACAAAAAAAAACAAGGTCATGTGACCTGATGAGTCCAGATTGTGATGGGCGTGTCAGGGTCATAAGGGACCAGTGTACGAGCCTCTGGAGACAGTGTTATGGTCTGGGGTTGCTTCAGTTGTTCAGGCCTAGACTCAGTAACGTTATGGGGCAATAAAATGAAGTCAGCTGACGACCTGAACATATTGAATGACCAGGTTATCATATTTATGGAGGGTTCAGAGTGTGAAAGAGCGGTTCTGGGAGCACGAGGAATCATTCTCACACATGAACTGGACACCACGTTGTGTGTTTTTGGTGTTGGTGTGTGTGGGGAGGAGGGGGGGAGGGGGGGTATCCAGTGTATATACAGTGGTCATGTAACTGACGCAAATGTCCATAATGTCCATAAATGACCATTACAAAGGTCGCACTATGTCAACTTTTTTGACTTGAGTAAGTATATATAGTATTTTGACATTTTGTGACGAAATGTCTCTCTCTAAGGTATTGACATACTGTGTGTGTATTTGCATTTCTACGAGCTGTCAGTTTTCACATAAGATTGGACCAGGACGTGCATAATTACATAATTACCAGCTTTATGATGACACAGCTGACTTTGTTTGGATTGCCACACCACAATACACTATTGTCAAGAAATACACTCCCGTTCAAAAGTTTGGGGTCACTTTCTAACTCCATGATGGTTCCTGATTTTTATTTCTTTCTACATTGTAAAGGAAT
>JAQMYG010000005.1:3749721-3767576 GCA_030014215.1 Clariallabes teugelsi
TCCTTCCTATTACCATCTCAGGGAGTTTTTCCTTGCCACCGTCGTCCTCGGCTTGCTCATCAGAGACTATCTTATCATTTTGATTCATACACGTTCACATCTCATATAAACTTAAATAATTCTTTTGATTGTGTGAAGCTGCTTTGCGACAATTTCAATTGTTAAACGCGCTATATAAATAAAATTGAATTGAATTGAATTAAAATTGAATATACTCCACTATACAGTGCGCTTATTGTTCATCTTAAATATTCACTGATCTTTGACATGTTTAATCAACCCCCAATATGTTCATTATGTTCAGACAAAAAAACAACAACACTTATCTCAAATCATAAAGTATCCTAAACTGAACACGCCAATGTTTGTATTTGTTTGGCTTGTCTGTGTTTTGTTTTGTCTGTGTTTGTCTTCTTATCCTGTTTCCCCTTGATGCCCTGTTTTCTATTGTCTTTTCTCCTCCTCTTTTTAGCCTCAGGATTAGAAAGAGTATCCGTACGTCATTGAAAAAAAAAAAAGCAAACAAAACCTCCAGTGAATTGGGAATTGTGAAAAAGAAAAAAAAAGTGCAAAGAGATTACAGTAAATGAAAAGCAATCCCAGGATGCTGTCCAGCCTGGTGACATTTATATAAATCTGTTTTAGATTCTGCGTTCCTGAATCGTGTCCAGTTTTCTAGAAATGCGCTCCATGTTCACCATCAGCCTGAGCTCGATAAAGTGTTGTTTAAAGTAATGCATGGATGGATGGATGGATGGATTTGATCCAAGGTTGGAATTTGAACAGAAGTTGAACTGTCATGTGCGGATCCGAACACCTTTATTCTTGCATGTAACATGCAGATGTTTATTTTATACTTTTATAATATCTCTGCACTTGGGCTGTGTGTTACACAATCCATTGGTTTTACTTTTCATATCTCAGGAAATCTTATGGAAATCCGCCGTTTATCGTCTTCTTCTTCGTCAATAAAGATAATGTTAATATTTGAATGCTCCAGATTGGGAATCTGTATCCATGTGCTTGTGCTAAGGCGTTGTGCCGTTGGTCTGAGATGTACATGCACTCTCTCACTGCCTATTTACTGTAAATCTGAACTATGAAATATTATACAGTAGTTATAGAGATAAATATGAATAAATACTAAATATAAGTGCATGCCTTCATGTACAGTATACACTTACAAACATGTGCCGCTGTAATCACTATGCACATGTTTGAGACCTGAAGAATGAAAATTACATCCAAAAGAAGATGTGTGCAGGTGAGATCAGTATGAGATCAGTATGAGATCAGTGTGTACAGTATTGTGTTCATAGCGCGGCACGCCCAGGGGGCCAGGCCAGACCTGAAAAACCAGCCTCCTCCTTCTCTTGATTCACCACAGCACAGCACACACACACACACCTGTCAGCCAGGTACAAACGACAGACGATAACACACGCTTTCTCTCCGTGGCAAAGTTTTTCACCTGGTTCTTTTCTTTGGAGTTCTCCTCTTATCAGCTGTGCTGCTTTGCTGGACTATGCCCCGCTCTGTGGACTGAGTGACTGTGGACTGCGGGGAACCATTTATCCACAAGCAGGTGTGATCGAACAGGTACCGATTAACCCACTCATCACCCATGTTTAATCTAGATCTTACCTGTCTTTTCTGTTGTGACTCTATAGTGTATAGTTTGCTTTCTTTGTTCTGTTCAACAGTAATGCTGAAGAATGGCTTTTCATGCTGTTTACGTGGGTGTGTTGTGCATGCGCGTGCATGTGCATGTGTGTGTGATAGAAGTGAATAGTTAACATTCCTATATGACGACTTTAACAAATCAAAGAGTATTCAAGGCTTGGTTATGTTTGATGCTGGACCTTCTGTATTCTCAACTCGACTACGCACTTTTTAAGTATTGGGTGTAGAAACTGAATCTGAACCATTAAAAAAAAAAAGAAAAGTATCAAAAATCTAGTGCTGGTGTAAATACCCACACCACTTGCACATTACAGGAACTCTGCTGGAAGTTATTGCCACGTCCCTCCTGTACATTTTTTACATGTTTGGGGAGTTAAAGGAGTTCCTGGGAGGCCGGTGTTTCTGACGTGAATCAGACAGGCAGTCCGATCATGGGTCTGGCGTTCTGAGAAAACTTTCTACCGTGATGGTTGACCTCTCGAATGTCCCCTCGAATGTCTTACATTGTGGTTTTTGCCACACCAAGCGTGCATGGACTTTCTGCACAAGTTTGTGCAGAACCGTCGGATGCTACAGTATATATCTGAACATGTGCTGAAATAGAAGAGATTAGATACGAGGAAGAGCTGACCTTTAGTACAAAGCAGTTGCAAAGCAACATGCTCAATACACTCACTTACATTTAAATAAGAACCTTAAAAATAGTCCTTATGTTTTCCACATTTCTAAACCATTTGTTTAATTCCAATTTTAAATACATTTTTTAATTTTCAATGTGGTTTCAGACTTTTGGGCCTCATTGTATATCTAAAGTCAGAGAGCACTCTTTTGTCTTTTGTCTGGGTTAAATGCACATTCAGTGCTCACTGTAACACACGTCTTCAACAAATTTATGCTCTGTAGATATTTTATTTGCAATATTGAAATAGACTGATGTAGAGCTGATGTTGATGTTGAAATTAGGCCTGCATGTCTGCATGGAATTATTATACTGATCATTTCTCTCTCGTTCTTGTTTGTGAAAAAATAATTAACAATTAACATAAGAGCTATTTGATTAAACCAAAAATGTCTCTGACTTTTTTTTTTCTAAGGTTTTGGAAAATTTTAGGAGATGGACATGAGAGATTGTGTTAGTTTTGTGATGTCCGTGTGCCGTCAGACTCACACAACTACACTGCGAATGAAAAATCTTTAAATCTTGCCTGATGAAGAAAGTAGTCTCCAGATCCCATTATACAGATTTCAAGATTCATTGACACAGATTTACAAACCCCCTTTTAATATACAAGTTAAATTCAACAACTTCCATTATAAGAGTTTGTATTAAATTCATTTTCTGTTCTTTTTGGTGCAATTTTTTTTTAAATATCAGGAGTGTGTAATGGTGCATGGACTGGACATGCACATGAACACAATTATGTGAAAGCAGGTGTAAAAGTAATTTTCATACCAAAAAGGTGAGGAGAATGAATCATATAGGTAGTGGATCGTCCTGTAAATCTCTGGTCTAACTTGTTTAATTTTAGCATAGTCTCAGCTAACTAACCGCTCCAGTGTTTAATTCCAAATAGTGTAAAATATAAAGCTAGTGCACTATGTAGGGTGTAAAATCCCTTGTTCCATACACTAAGTAGTGCCTTTGATCAGGGGTTAGAAAAAGGGATTTGGGATTCAGCCTTCCGTTAGAAGCTAGTTAGCCTTGTAGCTCGCATTAGCCATAAACAAAGTGGTTAGATGAATCATGAGCCAGTCAGAGGGTGGACGGAGGCTCAAGCTTATATTAACTAGCAGTAACGAAAGATCAAACACAACACAGACGGTTCAGAGGCAATTCGGAACAACTTAAAAGCGCTTACTAAGGAGACAGTGTGGTGTTTAAGATGACATATCTTTATCAGATGTGTTTTCTTGCTGAAAGTGCTTCCATCACTCCTTTTGAATGTGAGTTTTGGCAGGCAGATGCTCTCTCCTCTTTCCAGTACTGTGGACCATCACTGAGTCAGTTAGTGGTACTCAGTACTGGACCTACTGTACAGTATGTGTGTAAAATGAAAAAAAAAAAAAAAAAACAAGAGCATGTTATTAAACATGTAACATATATAACATGTATTAAACCTCAGTCTTGAGGTTGAGTGCACGGTTGTTAAAGCAAAAACTAAAAACACAACAAATACAACTGTGGTTTTTTTAGGGTTTTTCTAACAATTATCCTAGACTGCAAAATTTCCCAGGCTTTTCTTTCTTACTGTACTCTTGTATCTCCATCTTGTAGACGGTGACAAATGCTTTCAAGCGCTTCCTCCTTCCTTATATGGCAATACTTCCTGTAGCCTGTGTCACGCATTTTACTCTCACTTTGTTCTCTCGGGAGCGTGTTAGTTAACTTTGTTCGTTGATGCAACAGATGTACTTTCTGGCACTGCTTGTTTGTGCTTGACTGCATCCAACCCGATATCTGCGAGTATATCAAAAAGCACAGCAGACGGACCTAAAAATAGTTTATTCTCATTGTAGTGATGCAACAGAATTAGTTTGGTAGCTCCTAGAGACCAGCAGCTATGAGGAAAATGTAAGAATAAACAAAAGAATAAACAAACAATAATTGCTCTAAAATATAAATAAATATTACAATACTGTATATACAATGGAATATATGTGCAGTGGGATCTTGGATCTTGGTGCAAACAGTGGAGTTCAAACAGGATTGTCAGAAATAAAGAAATATTGCACAAATTATACTACTACTACTACTACTACTACTACTACTATTATTACTACTACTACTACTACTACTAATAATAATAATAATAGTTATTATTATTATTATTATTATTATTATTATTATTATTATTATTATTATTTATTTGTTATTTAAGTCTAACAGTGGTCAAGCCAGGACTTTTCTATCTATCTATCTATCTATCTATCTATCTATCTATCTAACATTTTTTGTATCTGTATGTTAAGTTGCTATGGTCAATGCATTGTCAACATTATTTTGACTTTTTTATTCTATATTATAATCTATAATTAAATAAACTAATAAGAAATGACTATTTTACATAGACTTATAAATTATAGTTCTTTCACCTGACCTGGTAGTTTTCTCTCAAAAAACCTTTGTATGTCCCTCTATCTACAGTAGGGTTTCAATCATTCAAGTCACTGTGCATACAGTGTAGTAGATCTACTGTAAATATATCATAAATCAAAAGTCATATCCTGTCAGAATAAGAATCTGATTGGTATGGGCACTGACTGTGAACTGTGCTGTCTGATTTACTTAGCAGTCACTATATTGTACAAAAAAATTATTTATTTATTTTGAATAATTTGGTGAGACATAGTGTGTTGACGAGACATTCTTGTCTTTTGACAGAACCATAACGTGACTAGCTTTTCATGACGGCCGGGTGCACTCGTCTTCCAGCTTTACGTGCAGAGCTTAATAACGTCCCCGTCCCCGTCACGTCCCCCAGGGGACGGGAAGTGTTTTTTTTTTACATGTCTGGTCATGTCTCAAAAAATTATGCATTATTATTTTCATTGTCTTTAGGTGTGCTAAGATTTGATTAAGAGTAAATTTAGGTCTAAAATCACCTTCTTCATATATTGTCTATTTATTGGAGTCAAATAGTGAAATCAAACCCTCAATTTCAGTACATATATACTCTTGGTCATTAGTGGATCAGGACCTATACTGGGTGGGTCACCAGTCAATCACAGAGGAGAAAGATCGACTTTTTTGATGTTCATTTCTGAGCTTTTACACCTTTTTTTATGAAAACTATCATTCGATCCGCTGACTTCCTCATCAATTTGATAAGGAGATCACTGAAGTCTGTTCCCGGTCAAATGTAGAAAATCTGGTTTTAACAAGCATGAGAATGTACTGAAATTTGTAACGGAAGTTGGTAGATAATTCTGCTCAGAGATGATAATCGGATCTTCATCCGTAACATGAGAAACCGATTCCTGAACAGAAGTTGCTGCATATTGAATGTCAATTAAAAGCTAAAGAGAAAAGAAAAAGTGCAATGACCAGTATCTCAGGTGTGTTAGTAGCTCAGTAAATGCTTTTATCATTGTGCTACATTGACTGTTTGTACTATAGTTTTCCTCCTCAAGGTTTCTCCCCAATTCAGGTCTCAGGATTTTTTTCCCCCTTTCCCCATCACTTTACAGTGGCCTAATCATTAGGGATTAATCTAAATCTGTAGATCCATAGATTTAAGGCTGCTTTTTCTTCCTTGCATGCTCAAACATTGCATTTATGCAAGTGCTTTATCATCAGACAGCTTCAATGAGTTGATCGAGATCCCTAACGAATCTGATCTTTCACCAAAAGTGACAGCAAGAATGAAATCCATCATTATAATCTACCTTTGGCTACAGTATGTACACTTTGTATTCGCCAAGACAGTTTGTGTTGTGACAGCTAGCTATTTGCATTTAGATAGTTGGTGTCATTAGAGTTATTATCACAGTAATTAACATTTGAGAGATTATTAAGAAAAAAAACTGTGCTTAGTTGTCCTTAGTTAATGTGAACGAGGCATTAAATTACCATCAGTAACTGACTGGTTGTTTGATTTGAGCTGGATTTATTTTTATTTTTGACTGTTTCTTCTGATTTTATCTTTATACTATAAGTAGATTTAAGAATTTATGCTTTTTTTTTTACATCAAAAGATTTCAATACTCGTGAACTCAACCTCTGCTTATATTAGTTTAGAAGAAAAAAGTGTTGAATTGCCGCAGCAACAGGATCCGAGTGGTTGTTAATGCTTGGAATCTGCTATTTTGAAATGAACAGCTAAGCTTTCTACTTGTTGCTTTCTCAAGTTAAGGAATATCGTGTGACTTAGTGATCAGAACAGAACCTACGCCTGTTAAAACATCATTAGTAAAGCTACAAGGCATACAGTACGTCTGCAAAATGCTTTACATAATGCTGTAATTTCCAACAAATATACATTTAAATATGACAGATTTTACACATTTTTTGCATGTTTTCTTTTGCTTCCCCCGCTCTGTGTTTTTTTTTTTTTTTTCCATTACCTACTGAAAGGCGTGACGAAAACCAACCTGTCATCACTGATTACTATTGGCCACATTCTTGTCATTTTTCTGCTGTAGCTAATCAGTGCACATCACAGCAAGCGCCCTTTTAGCACTCCCTGGGGCGCGTGATGAAGGCGACAGACCAGCAAGCAATTTGCAGGATAGTTTACAGTTTTACTTTGTTATGGAACCACATTAACATCACACACGTCTATGTGCGCTGAGACGATTCTTCCTGTCAATAATGTTTCCGTGATAAGAATTTATTTATTTATTTATTTATTTATTTATTTATTTATTTTTGCCATTTTTTCATAAAATTCCTAATTTTTCATAAAAAAGTCAGAGATTGAAATAATACAAATAAGTTGATATTTGTAAAACATTAGCGGTAATCACTGTTTCGCCTAAAAAAAATGTTGAAATGTCTTTCACATCATCAAATCCTTCAGATGAGGGATCACGGCAGCGCAGCGATAACATGAGCGAAGACTCGGCTTCTTGTAAACACCCATCTAATCTTTATTGTTTCATGGTATTTTGATTCAAGGCTTAATCCCTTAATGCAGCATGGCACAATATGCATGAAATATTAATTGTTTGATTATCATTCTTAATGCTAATATTAGCACCACTCATACTGTAATTATAATGTGATAGGGGAAATGTGTCAATATGACCATAATACAGCCGTTAGGATTCATTTTCTATTATCAAACCATTGTGTAATAGTAATAATTATTATCATAATAATAATAATAAAAAAACTAAATTATTAGACATGCTACAAAATGTTAGCGTAGGGTTTAAGTAATCAGCTTTTATCACTTTGAGATGGTTTTGTTAACAGATGAAATCCCACCTGACGAAAAGCCTCGTTGGAACTGAAGTCTGAAAGAGATGCTGGACATGTGTAATGAATCGAACCATTGTCTGATGGTGGGTGACTGAAGGTTCGAGAGACAAATTAACGGTTGCTACTGAAACCTAATTCGATGTGATGATGGCTGAAATCACTCAGCGCACCTGTTCTGTGATGAATTTCCCAGCTTGAGACTTACTAGTTAAATATTGACCGGTGGGAACTTTATTCACATTGTATATGTGTGTGTGTGTGTGTGTGTGTGTGTGTGTGTGTGTGTGTGTGTGTTACAAAAAGGAACTCGACTTCTGTTTGCGCAAGAGAAAAAGGAGTAAAAGTCAGATGGATAAATACACACATGGTTGTGAAATCTGACATCAAGTTTATAGACTATATAATTACCAGGCAGTTTCCCACACCCAGAATGATTATAATCTCAGAATAATTGATATGCTTACAGAGAGACTTTACAGGAGATTATTTTGTGTACAGTAAATGAACTGTAAGGAATAAATACACACAGGGGTATATGTGTACATATATACCCATATATACATAGGGTGTAAAATGACTAGAAAAGCACAAGTGCAATCAAATTGTTTAACTTAAATTCAAAGGCCTTATTTATCAGGTATACACCTGATATTGTATATTTACCTACAGTATTATCAGAGTACTGATAAGGCAAATGTACCCCCAAATATATAATAGTAGTTCATGTGGATTACCTTTAAACCTTACATTTCTAAAGGTACAATATACTGTATATTGTTATGTACATGAGTCGTACCATTAAGGGTGACCCTGTCGAAGAGGTACTTAGCTTAATTTGTGGCTTAACATTCAGGAACCAGACGAATTCCTCATAAGGTTAAGACGTTCAAAAGGTCTACCCCGGTGCAGACAAACAATACAGGAGAAACAAGGACCAGGTGGGGCAGTGGTGGCTCAGGCGATTGAGACTCTGGGTTGCTGATCAGAGGGTCAGGGGTTTGAGCCCCACCACTGCCGGGTCGTCCCTGCCGGGTCTTCTGGCAAGACCCTTAACCCTATGCATCAGACAACCCAAGCTGGGTCCCAAGCCCAGGGAAGGGTAGTGACAGGGAGGGCATCTGGTGTAAAACCAGTGCCAGATTTTGCAAATTAAATAATATGAATGTGGTGACCCCTAGCATAAAATGGGCAAAAAAACAAGCCATGGATAAAAAAAAAAAATAAAAAAAAAAAAACAAGGAATAGGAATTAAAAATTGTGGCAACAATGCAAGAACAATAAACAAAACAGGAACTTAAACAGACCCATAGGTGAAAATGATCATGTACAGTCGACTAGCAGTGGCTGATGGGAAATGTAGTTCACTACATCCACTATGATACACTATATTACAGTATGTACAAGAGGCTTATGTTTAAGGGTGACCCTGAGAGAGAGAGAGAGACTAACTTTATTGCATGACACAATACTGGAGTTGCCAGATCTTTTCGTGATCAGCGCTTGTGTATTGCCTTCCTCTCTCCGAATTCCGAGTGGGTGTGTTCTAATTCACCTATTAAAATATAATTAATCTTTATCTTAGGTGACTCATTTGTTCAGGGCTGTGTCCTTTCACACAGTGGTTATGTTAATTATATTGGATGTAACACAAAACAAAAAGACACAATACAGTATGAGTTCCTATGGCAGCACAATGGCAATCACGTGACTGGTAAAATTAATTAACCTGAGAAATTAATTGGGGTGATAATATTCTGTCCTTACTCATTTACACACTAAATATTGCATACAAGTGGAACTGATTCCTTAGAATTATGGTGCATCTGTTTAATAACGTACTCTGTATTAATACTCTACATTACATGTTCTGTAGGTATGTTCATGTACAACCGAATAGGCTTAAATTAAATTAATTTACTATATTAACCATAATGCTTTAAAATATTACACACATTCGTCTAATCTGTTTTATAGTAATGGCTTAACTCAGCGTGGCACAATTTTTATTTTTTTTGTGTATATGCATATTTCTTATATATTATTTGTTTGATTATCATTCTAAAAGCTAGTATTAACATCACTGATAATTATGATGTGATAGGAGAAGTGTGTCAATATGACCATAATACAGCTGTTAGGATTATTTTTCTGTTATTAAACCTTTATGTAATAATAACGATGAAAAAAAACATTGCCACAAAATGTTAGTCATCTAAAATTAATGAATGCAAAAAATTGTATTCATTTTACGCAAGTGAATAAATGCATTATATTCGATATACAGTATTGTGTCTGTTTCAAGGGTGAAGTGACACTCTGGTCAGTTTTATTAGAAATTCTTGGTAATACAGTATTCACATCAGACGTTAGAACTGTGGATTAGATTGGTGATTTGTTGGTGATTTGGGGATTTTAGAAATGACTGATCTCATGGGAACATCACACACAACATCCTCTGGAGTTTAAAGAGAAGAAAACATCTGTTCTGTTAATAAGAGCAATGGTTTGAGGTGGTTTGAAGCCTACAGTAACATACTGTAAATACTCACTCTTTACAAACGCACTAAGCAGAAGAGCGTCTCAGAACACAGTACATGCTTGTAAGCAGGTATCTTATTTACATTTTTAGGCATTTGGCAGACGCCCTTATCCAGAGCGACTTACAATTATATCTCGTTATACATCACAACTCGGTGATCGTGGGATTTGAGCATGGGACCGTTTGAACCATAGTCCCTAGTGAATCTCAGGCTCCTGTGGACACCAACACCAGGCAGCTGAAGACATTACCGTTTTTGTTGTTGTTGTTGTTAACATTACCCTTTTTTGTTCTTAATTTTTAGCTGTCCAGTTGAAATTCTTCTCTGGTGACACAACAGTTGTAAGGAGTGGTTAGTTGAGTAGCTACTGTACTGTACTTTCCTATCAGTTTGCACCAACGTAGTTCTTCTTTGATCTTTCTCATCAACCTCATCTCATTAAAGTTGTAAATTCTAGAGACTCTTTTGCATGAAAATCCCAGGAGGTCATCGGTTTTCCAACCAGTTCATCTGCCACTTAGCACCATCCCACAGTCAAAGTCAGAGATCAGAATGCAGTCGCATTGAATGGCTCATTAGGAACCTTTATGCAGTTATCCAATCAAATAGAGAGAACAGAGAGAGAACTAACCCTAACCCTAACCATTGGCGCTAAAGCATTGTTATTTTCACCAATGCTACAGCAACAGTACAGGATTAAAAATTCAGGCAGTAAAGGTGTGCTTGTGATTCTGTCAGCTCTGCTGATAACTAAAGCCATAAAGGTTTATGGCCTCATCAGACTCAGAGAGAGAGAGAGAGAGAGAGAGAGTGAAGGCTAGATCTACAGTATGACTTACTTTCACAGGACATCCAAGTTGTCTTTTATGACTGTTTGATGTTCTGCCTCTGTTCCGCTGCTTGTAGCTAATCCCAAAACAAACAGAACAGATTAGGAGCGCTGTAAAGATGAATGTAGACCTTGAAACCAAGCACACAGTAAGAGAGGGGGAATTATCGTATTAGGCTAATACTAAGATACATTCTGTTACTGTTAGATCATTATTCTTGTTCAGGTTTGTGATTTGTTTTCAGTCAGTGGGAGAGAAGATTGTAATTGGATATTTTTCTTTCATTAGTATCAATGCCCATTGTGCAACAATCTGTCTGGTGCGTCCGGGCTATGATGGCGCAGGTGCTTGGGCCCAATCATCGCTGCTTGCAACTATATTTATAATTATTTATAACAATCAATATTTAGTATGAAGGTGAAACACACCGTTGTTCCAGCAGATTCCAGTTCATGTGAGGCCTATGCCTCCTGTTGTTCCTGACCAATTGAACCAATTTCCTCTCAGCTGAAGGTGACAGTTTGGGTCTCCTTCCAGACTTTGGCATAGTGCCTCCACCTTCTATAACTTGTACTTATGTCAAACTGTTTGAACTTGAATCTTGGAATTTGCAGTTGTTTAGTAATAGCTTAAAGAGACCTGTGGAAACAGGGCCTCCGAGTGGCGTAGTGGTAAAGTGCTCGCCCTATCATCCGGACATCTCGAGTTCGATTCCCGGGTGATGCTGTAACCTCTCGCAGCTGGAGGTCTAGAGAGAGCCGATTGGCCGAGCTCTCTCAGAGGGATGAGAGGTACTTCGTGCTCCCACATTAATCACGGCTCTACAGCCAATCAGGGGCGTTTGTGAGCTCGCGCAAGCGGGAGGAGCGGATAGCGCTGTCCTCCGAGTGTGTTACGCCGCCCCCAGTAGTGCGAGAGCAAGCAGTTTGAAAAGATGCGGTCGGCTGGCGTCATGTGGTTCGGAGGAAAACATGTGATAGTCTTCGGCCCTCCCGACTGAGTGGTAGTAGTACCCTTAATGTGGGAGCCCTCTAGTGACGGGGAGGAATTGGACACGACTAAATTAGGGAGAAAATCAGAAAAAAAAGGGGAAAAAAAGAGTCCTTGGACATTCCCATTGTACTGTGTGCTGGTCAATCTAATAAGTGATCTCAAAGCATTTTTATGTCAGCACAGAGAAGATACAAGCTGTAGTCCTTTATCAAGTGTTGCTGAATTAATAATAAGTGAGCGTATGTGATCTTTATTTTGACCTTGTGTTGATATTGGAAAAAAACAAATGACCAATATTGACATGACGTTCATGTTCAGAAGGAGTGTATGTAAACTTCTCACTGCAACTACAGTATATGTAATGTTTAAGTGTGTAATTTATGATGTTCGTGTGCGTAATTCACAGGTGATCGGATGATCGGGTGTGTGTGTGATAATTTCACTCTCTGAGGCTCCTCCTCCTACAGCCCACGCAGCATCTGATATTTATCGCACATTCTGTACATAGTTTTATAGATTACAATCTGTTTGGCTATCTGTGTTTTTCACAATCAGATATGTCACTGATTTTATTTGCCATAACTTTCACACCATTTTGTGATAAAAAGAGAAAAGACAGTCAAATGTTTTTGTTAAACTTTATTTTTATTTTTATCATTTAGTAGCAAACAGTATAAGGCAGGAACAAGAAATAAAATTGATCCTAGGATAAAAAGTTGAGCCCATACTGTAGATAGAACATTTCCTTACACGTAGAACCATCTAGAGGGAATTTAATTTTCTCACTCAGAGGACAGGGGTAGCTCAGTGGTTTAAGGTGTTAAACTATTTCTCAGAAGATCACAGGTTCAAATCCCAGCACCACAAAGTTGCCACTGCTGGGCCCTTGAGCAAGGCCCTTAATGCTCATCTGCTCATAAAAGGATCTGATAAAAGGATAAGGGCATCTGCAAATGTGGTAAATGTTGGGGTGTATGTGTGTGTGTGTATATATATATATATATATATATGGCCATTTTTCATACTGGAAGAGCACCCTAGAGGGCACTTTCAAAAGCACATTTTTTACTTTTTGACCACAAAGTCATCTCAGGTGCCCCGAGGATGCCAGTGATCCTATCCCGCCCTTATCCGTTATTTATTACAGGACAGCTTAAATTAATTAAAATGTTATTAGGACATTTTATATAGTTTGTTTTATGTATATTTGAATTTTATCTGTTGCTCAAATCTAAATCTGACCACTGTATTATTTCTGTGTGTAGGAGGTGAACAAAAGTCATGTGCATGAGTGTTTAGTGTATGTGTGGGTGTGGTCGAACTTAGCTCTTGTTAACTAACATGACCTTAATGAATCAGGGATCAGTAAAATCCCTAACACTGTGTTGTCTCTTAAAGAAATAAAAGCCTAGGGTGTATCCTCATTTTATATGTATTATATTATACAAAACCATAATACTTTATTTAATGATTCTAATTTGTAAACCAACCTGGGTATACGCAGAAAATTTAGCACGGTGCCTCAGAAATTAGGATGCTCATTCTGTTTTTGTTAAAATACAGTAAAATAGATTATACAAAAATATTTATTTAACAAAGAAATAAAATATGTTGCTTTTTTTTTCTGAACCTAAAGTACCAAATAATGACTGCTTTTCATTTAATTAAAAAAAAAAACATTATGTTAAAGTAAAATAATTGCAGAAATGTTGACCTCTAGTTGGTCTGATCCATTGAAAGGATAAGACAAGATAATAATTTTTTTAATTATTTTTTTATTTACCTTTATTTAACCAGGCAAGACAGATTAAGAACAGGTTTCTTATTTACAACTGTTATAAGTTGGCCTCAGGAAATGTACATCAATAATTATTTAAAATTGGTCTCTTTTGGCTGATGATGTTTATCCTAATGCATGACAGGGACAATCATATACAAATTAATTACATTTAAAAAGAGAGTTAAATTTATTAATTTTTTTTATAGTTTTACATAGAAAGGTTTAAAGAGTATCTTAGAGCAAGACACCAAAAAAGCTTTAGCGTGTAACTTTTCCTTAAATTAAGTGATATGGAGATATTTAGTAGTGGGTAAATAAAAAGAGTAGATATTTTGTTTGACAATTCGGTAAGTTAAAAGTATAAAACAAAGAAAAACAAGTACTGTATGAAGGTTGTCATTGACTACATTTGGATGATTTGATTACGTTTCCCATAATCCACCCACTATTGCCCATATGTGCCTATAAAGTGACTGCGGTTGACATCACCATTTGGCCTTGATTCTGTTTTCTAGGCTGTTGCCATTTTATTCATTCAACCTTATCAGTAGCTTGGTGTCTACAAAACCATAAATGTCGGAGAAGTGCTTCATTTAACAATGTTCAATTCAATTCAATTCAGTTTTTATTATTTGTATAGCGCTTTTAACGACGGTAGCAAAGCAGCTTTGCAGAATATATATATAAATGCATCCAAACAATATACATGTACACATAAGTATATTATATATAAAACTAATTTCCACATATATATTTATTAAGAGGAACCGGACTCAACAAGGAACCCATCTTCGTCTGGGTGAGATTAGGCAGCAGGGTCTTTTCTGCAGTCATAGTGTAATCAAAAGTGAGAGCCAGAAGGAAACACAGACATTACCAAGCATCCAAGTGAGGGAGACAGCATCCAAATATACCAAGTAATCATAATACTCTACGTGCATGAGTCCCCCAGGTCTGCTCCTTTACCTATGACAAATCTATTTACAAAAATGCTTGGTGAAATAAATAGGTTTTCAGCTTAGACTTAAACATTGAGACAGTGTCTGAGTCCATTAATTGGAAGACTATTCTATAACTTTGGGGCTTTGTAAGAAAAAAGAGCTGCCCCCTGCTGCAGTTGTATAATACGAGGTACTGATAATCAGCCTGCATCCTTTGATCGAAATAGGCGTGGCAGATCATAAAACACTAGCAGTTCACTCTGGTGCTGAGTGTTCCCAGAAGAGTGTTCCACAGATCCAGGTGTAAATTACTATATTGGTCTGTTCAATAAATCTAACCTGAGGTACTGTGCTTGACATTGCTCTGTCTGCTATTTGTTTTTAATGAGTTCAGTTTTTGTGTTTTAATCCTTTGAATATTCAATGCAGAAAAAAAGTCAGATTTTTATATTGTAAACAAATGCAAATCCTCGGGTTGGTAAAATAAAATGATCATCTTTCCTCTAGTATCTAGTAGACACGATTAATCTGCCAGCTTGTCGGCCTTTTGTGTGTCTCTTCCGCATCTAAACACTTCTTGGTTTATTTGAAATTGAATTCATTAACTAATCACATATATTTATTCAGATTAATATTATAATTACAGCAAGAATGGGGATTATAACTTAATTACTATATTAGTTATAATGTCAAACATCTGATCACATGACCCCAAGCGCTCTATTCATAACCAAATGTGTTACGCTCTCTAGCGCCGCTAGAGACTCGGACTTCAAGCCCAATGAAAACCTTGATGAAGCCAACTTCTTTTATTGCCGTAGCATTTTGAGGCCACTCTGCGGCCCTTGGAATTGTCGTTACCTACCCTACTTCCACTTTACGGCACTCCTGTATGGAGCTCTGACCATCAGGAAGAAGCAGATTTAAGTTACTATGTGATTTCAGCTACATGTTTTCTGTTCCTGTTTACAGAATTACTCATCTAATACATGATTGACACATTTTTCCATTGGTTCGATTCCTGTCCAATACCCAAACCCCAGCCCCTGGATGCAGTGCCTGTCCCAAGACCAAATAAAATGGGAGAGTTGCTTCAGGAATGGCATCTGTCGTAAATCCTGTGCCAAGTCGTTGTACGGATGGGATGGGATTGGTGAGCCCTCGCCTTGAGCAGCTAAAAGACTAACAGTGTTGATTTGTAACTTGTCCTACATGACTCCTGATTTGAAATGGACTTTCCACGGTTTCCTGAATACATTTCGTGCATGAAAGTTACCGTAAAACAATTTTTGGTTAACTTTGGTTAACAAACGATTACTATCCGCTTTTTTAAAAGCTCCAATTTACAACAGTGGAAAAACAAACCTTTCAAATAAGCAGCAATGTTGTTATAAATCACTCATATAAAAATTACATTTAAACTTAAAAATGCAAAAGATTATTTACTCTACTGTTACGTTGTTTGTCTGCATGTTTGCTTTAATCGCTTTAGTTACAGGTATTATGAGTCATATTTATAAACTATTGTTCACGTACAATTGAATCTGTCAGATTCTAATTGTAGAAGCATTAAAAAAAAAATTTATAATTTAAACATTAGTCTAAAAACAATTGCATTACACACTAGGAAACATGCACACGCACTGTTATAGACACGAACGTTGCAAAACAACCGAATTCCACAGCACAGAAGTTGATGGCACTTTGCAAACTTTGCAAAGTTCTAAGTGAACACGTATTCTGTACTGTATGTTTTCTTTTAAACGAAACAGCTTCAATAAAATTACATCATGTCTCGTACATACTATATTAATCTCGTGACGTAGCAGCTTTCGGCTACAGAGAGTTTTACAGGAGGATTACGATGTGTAAAGAATGCGGGATGAAAAGACACTGGATCAGCTACCTCAAACTTGAAACATAAAGTGCATAAAAACACACCCAGACAGGTTGGTTTAGCTGACATTAGCGTCAGAGCGATGATCCTGTTGTTAGCGAGACCTCTTTCGGTTCACTCTGTTCTTTGAGATTAAAGACTTGGATTTGCATTTTGTTACTTGTGAACTCCTCTGCATTACTGCATTTTTAATCCCACAATATTTTATAGGAATTTATTTCAAATTAACGTGTACCGGTCGATTTAGTTGAAACAGCACAAAATAATTCCTTTTTACAACAGTTGTGAACTGAAAAGCAGATCTGAACACACAGTGTTACCCAGTTGACTGCAGTAAACGGTTAAAGCTGTGGGTTACTGGGTTACTGATCTGAAGGTCGGGGGTTCAAGCCCCAGCACTACCAAGTTGCACTGTTGAGCCCCTGAGCAAGGCCCTTAACCCTATCTACTCGCTGTATCCTGGCTATCCTTCCTAACTGGTACTGTACTGTATATGCGAAAAAATCATTTCACTGAGCTGTAAGGACAATTGAATATTAATATTATTATTAGAGTATAATGCATGCAACCAGGAGAAATACAGTACAATAACTATATGGGTAACACCGCCTTTACAAGCAAGGTTTGGCTATACTTACTTAGCACTCTTGTGATAGTTAACCTACAGTATTACATTAAAACCATCCCAGGATAAAGCAAGCAAAGCAAAGGAAACAATGATTAATAAAATGCTATTATATTATGAACTAGAGTTAGTATGCGTCATTGATGGAAAAAGCGAATGTAATCACTGATATTATTATTTCAGGTTGAAGCCCACGTACATGTCTGTCTGTCTTTCTGTACAGCAGAACTCTCTGTCCAACTTATTAATACAAAGAATTTTTTTTTTTTAAGGTAGAGTATCTTGTTTACACCAAGTTGTACTTCTTTTGTCATCACTCAAATACAGATCAGAGAGAGAATCACAGATGTGAAATCGAAAAAGTAGATCGGATAAAGATGAAGTTTTTTCTTAAAACGACTCCAGCGTGTTAATATTCACTTATACCACTTCAGCGCTGTTATTTCAGCTGTAGAAATATTAATATCTATTGGTGCAGGTGTTTGTTTACATTGAGCATGTAGATTATTCATTCATTCATCTTCTATACCGCTTTATCCTCTATTCAGGGTCGCAGGGACCTGGACCCTATCCCAGGAGGCTTAGGGCACAAGGCGGGGTACACCCTGGACAGGGTGCCAATCCATCGCAGGGCACACACACA
>JAQMYG010000005.1:3801090-3811765 GCA_030014215.1 Clariallabes teugelsi
CCCCCCCCGCCCCCCCCCCCGCCCCCCCCCCCCCCCCCCCCCCCCCCCCCGGGAAACCTCCAACACTACATGCGTTGTTATGGTGATGTGAGCGTGAGGCGCGAGCGCTCTATCGCATCTGAGTTGGCACAAACACACCGAGCAGCCCCGCGTCTGCGTGCGTGCGCGCGACTGCCTGCCTGCATGCGCGTGCACCCCTCTCTCGCTCTCCCCCCCCCCCCGCTCTTAGCTGCACTATAACTGCACTAATCATCACCTCGGTCATGGAGCAAAAATCCCTCTAACAGCAGAGTGGAGGTCAGATCGCGCGCGTGCATTTATATCTTTCCACGACGCCGTTTTACTGCTCCGTGAACTTAATCTTTTGGCGCCATTTTAATGACGTACTACGCTTCCACCACCGGACTCGGAAAAAAAGCTCAGAGAGAGAGAGAGCGAGAGAGAAAAGCAAGCGAATGTGCATGCTGCATGGTGCGTCCTAAAAATAAATATATGTAACATATTTTGTTATGTTGTTACCTCCTGCACACAGGGAGAGAGGGAGAGTGGGGGGGGACGTCGCCTCTCCTCCTGCGTTGGCGTTTCCGTGTAGCTCAGCGGTGATGGTGCTGCGCTGCTGCTGCTGCTGCTGCTTACAGTTTGAGTTCAGGCGGCACGGTGCTAGCAGCAGATCGTCGCCTTGCCTTGCCTCGCCTCCCCGCCCCGCTCTCTCACTCTCTCTCTCTCACTCACACACACACACACACACACGCACACACAAATACGTAAATACGATAAGTTACGAACGCGGTGCTTCTACTCACCGCCGCCACCAGAGG
Organism: Clariallabes teugelsi; assembly: GCA_030014215.1. NCBI lineage: Eukaryota > Metazoa > Chordata > Actinopteri > Siluriformes > Clariidae > Clariallabes > Clariallabes teugelsi. The sequence continues at coordinate 3,801,909 of JAQMYG010000005.1, forward strand.
GCGCTGCTCCGCTCCATGTCGAGGACCGAGAGCATAGAGAAATACTTTTGACCGAGAGGGGCAACTCACTGATTTCTTCCGGGTTTTTATTTTCTTTTATGTCATGTTAGGCCTGTTTCAGCGTTCGCACTCTTACTGTTAAAAAATAAAAATAAAAACAAAAATGTACTTAAAAAAAAATAGGTATTCAAATGTTTATACAAAATGTTTATATCAAATGTTTTGTCTGACATTTTTTTGTCTGACTATATATATAATTTTTAATGTTTGTTTTTGTTTTCATTTATTTAACTTTCATTCTTCTCTTCAATGTTTATTCTATCTATACTCTGGGATAAAATGGGATTTCATTCATGCATCTTTTAAACATTTTTTAATATCCCTTTTTCAAAGTTTTTATATTTGCATCACAGTCGCCTCTGGGTTCGTGTCCCGGCTCGGGTCTGTGTGCATGGAGTCTGCATGTTCTCTCTGTGCTTGGTGGGTTCACTCTGGGTACTCTGGTTTCCTCCCACAGTCTAAAGACATGCAGATTAAGCTAATTGGTTTTCCCTAATTGACCATAGTGTGTGAATGTTTCTGTGTGTGTGAGTGAGTGTGTGTGTGGTGTATGCATGTGTACCCAGCCTTGTGCCTGAAGTTTCCTGGGATAGGCTTCAAACTTCATGCGACCCTGTATAGGATAAGCAGTATAGAAGATAAATGAATTATATAATAATAATTAAAAATAATAAGCAATGATTGTATAATTATATATACATAATATAATTTGGACACATCTTCTAATAACATGGTCTTCCCAGATTTAATTTCTTTCTACACTGTAAACCAACGCTAAAGGCATCCACAATACACAATAATCTCCTTTGAACAGTTGATATTGAGATGTATACAGTATCCGCTACTTCTGCTCTGTAAATCTTCATAACAGCTCTAATCTGAGGTGCTGGTTGTTAATTGGTGATTTCTGAGGCTGGTGACTCTAAATGAACTTCTCCTCTGCAGCAGAGGTCAGTTTTGGTCTTGCTTTCCTGGGAAGGTCTTCATGAGAGACAGTTTCATCATGGAGCTTGATGGGTTTTGCAAAAGCACTCGACACGATACTGTTCGTGTAAGAACTGTTCCAGAACAGCTGACCTTCACGTCTTAAAATAACAACTGACTCTTACTGCTGTTACTTTATTACTTAATGCCATATGTATTATTCAATATTTCTAAAAATCACCAGCATTGTTTTAGAATGAAGAAAATAAATCCAAACCTGTGTACAAACCTTTAACTGGTACTGTACAGTATATATGCTGTAAATATAACCCTGGCAAGGTTTTAACTATTGCATTCGTCTGTAACTTTAACGGCTGAAAGTTAAAAAACATATTAATATGCATTAATAACTTATTAATGCACCTGAGGATAAAAAAAAAAGAAAATATCTAGATAACAATCATTAACATTCAGTCATTGAAAAAACTGCAGGTCTAGAGTCCAGTGCTGAGGAAAATATCTTATGAGGACATTTTGTATAGAAAACTATATAGTTATAATTTAATTTATAATTTATAATATTTTTTATTTTTAAACATGTTACTTATGTCGCCCTCTGTCATTTTTTACAGATCTCCACTAGAGGGCGACTAGATATTCCAGCTGTTTTTGGCTTCTCATATGAACTTGCTCGTTAATCTTTATAATTAATATTTGATGCTCAGTGGCATTTAAGAATTTCTATTTATTTTATTTTTTACATTCTTTAAATTGACATGTTGGTCCTATATTACCCACAATGCTGTTTGCCTACTTGCTGATAGCAATGCTGTTGGAGCTCATTTCTACCCAAAGAGACTGATGCAGCAGCGCTTTAGTACTTTAGTCTGTCCTGTTCACTCAGTCCTGGTTGAAGACATAAGTTAAATTATTTCTGCACCATTTAAAGGTTATTGAACTTTGTTCTTTCTTCTACTTTTCTGCTGAATTTATCGTTAACATGACATTCAACCTTAGCACTTTTATTTATTATTTTTTTGGTGAAGGCTTGCAGGAAGCCTGAGGCACAAGGCAGGGTGCTCACTGGGTTGATCACAGGGCACAAGTACTGTACATACAAACCCGATCAGACACTTGGGGCATTTTGGAAAAGCCAATCAGCTTACAGGACTGTGCGGGGAAGTCAGAGTACCCCGAGGAAACCCACAAAACACAGGGAAAACATGCAAACTCCATACACACAGACCCCAGGCAAGATTCGAACCCCTAACCCCGGAAGTGTGAAATGTTAGCCACGTTATTTTGCTTTTTAAAAATATATATATAGTGTGTGTGTGTGCTTTTCTTACTGTACTACCTCCCGAACAGTTTTTAGACTGATAATCTTAATAGTCCGTGACCAACAACTCGAACAACTAACAACTATCAGGATGTATTAACTGACATAAACTCCAATGCACTTCTGTAAGTCACTCTGGATAAAATGCAAAATGCAAAAGCAAGTGTCAACATCACCGGAACATGATGAGTAAGAACAAAAGTGCTTGCTTTTTGCTTTTACGAGCAAAAAAAAAAAAAAAATCATGTTCTGATCCTTTTTGTTTGATTTTTCCCCTCCTATTAAAGACAGTTGTAAAAGCATCTGTACATCAGCATGACAGAGAATCATACAAGAATAAGAAAAAACAAGACTGAGTAAAAACGTTTAAAAAAAAAGAATAAAAAACTGGTGAAAGTTTTCTTTCCAAACACCAGTAGAATAATTAATACACAAAACACAGATGATCTGATTAACAGGATGATCTTTCATGGTGTTACTTTAATAGGAAATGATCATTATTGTTCTTGAACTATATTTCTTCACGTGGGAAACTAAGTCTAGAAAAGGTGGTTGATATCAAATTCACAGTGTGTGTGTGCGAGCCAGCTGCTTACAAAAGTAATTCGATATGATCAGACATGCAAAGCAGCCAAAAACGACAGTTCAGACAAACTGTCTGTTGGCATTAATTAAAGAAAAATCTTACTAATTCTTAAATATTGTTTCTCTACAAAAGGGAAACAATTTCATTTAGTTCTCACACACACACACACACACACACACACACACAGAGAGAGAGAGAGAGAGAGAGAGAGAGAGAAACGTACTGTAATACTGCTCCGTAATTATTTCTTAACATGCATCCACCAGTCCAGTGCATATTTAATATTATTAATAATATTTTGTAGGGATTAATTCATACAGATAATATCAAGACATACTGTATTATAAATACCAATTTTCACAGTCAGAATCCAAACAGCAGTTACTGTATATGAGGTAATCAGAAAAGTGAAGGAGAAAAACTGAACATCTGGAAAATTTGTACAGTACAGATATATAAACTTCAGTCGCTACAATAATACTAATCATACAATGCCTAGCCAAAAAACAAAAAAAAGTCAGTCACACCCCAAGATTTCATTGACCGCCTTTAGCTTTGATTTCGATTTTTTTGGCCAGACAGTGAATTTTATAAGAGACGTTCAGGAAGAACCTTCAGTGTTTAATCTCTTTATATCTATCCAGTGCAACTGTAGTATGTGTGTGTGCACAAAAGCTGTGAAACATATATATATATATATATATATACAGCCGTTGATTCGATTCAATTAACATTTTGTGTATTTTAGTACTAGGGATTATTTGCTGATTTTGTTGTATATTTTTTTTAGAAATGTGTAATTTTTTAGAGCACTTAACATTTGAAAACTAAGTGTTTCGATTCTAGCGGCGCGCTGGCATAGTGGTTAGCACTGTCGCCTTGCACCTCCAGGGTCTGGGTTCGATTCCCGCCTCGGGGTTTATGTGCATGGAGATCGCATGTTCTCCCAGTGCTTGGTGGGTTACCCCTGGGTTCTCCGGTTTCCTCCAACAGTCCAAAAACATGTAGATTAGGCTAATTGGTGTTCCCAAATTGTCCATAGTGTGTGAGTGTGTGTGCGCCTGTGATTGACTGACATTCCATCCATACCTGCATAGAGCATAAATCGATATAGACAATAAGTGAGTAAGAACGAGTGAGTTTTTTAAATTCTGAATCGAAAAATCGTTTAATCAACATAAATATCATTTAAATTGCATAATCGATTAAATCGCACAGCTCTAGTGCGCACCGAACTCTTTTAAAGGATGTTGTTAAATTGCGTCTGCACAGTAATTCATATTTCTGTTAAATATTTTCATTTATCAGTCCATCTGCTAAAATAACCCCAAATAAACCAATAGATTGAATCTGTGTTGTATATAATAAGATGTTCCCGCTATGTTGATGTTTAAAAAGTATTAACTACTGCACTTTTAAGCTTGCGAAAAAGGCTTGGATACAAGCCTTAAAAAAACCCCTAAAAACAATCATTCATTTCCTAAAGTTTGCAAATCCAGCTATATTCCCTGCAGTAGAATCCTGAACTTCAAACAGCAGAGAAAACATGATACTGCACTGATGTGCGGTTATTTGAGAGCGAGGATGACGTCGTAGGATTTGCCCGTCCTGCACACCTGGACGTCGGCGAAGCCAGCCGCCGTGAGCATGTGTGTGTAGTGAGACGGCGGATGCTCCTTCCCAACCGTCTGAACCAGCATGTTCAGGGAGAAGAGCTGAGCCATTATAGGGCCTCTGCGGTTTTCAAACAGCATAGCTTCTATGAGCAGAACACCTCCTCCTACACACACACACAGACACAGAGAAAAAAAAGTTCTGCAACTTATTAGCGCTTATTGAAAGTGAAAGACCAACGAAAACAATACGTTCGTATTCCTGGAAGAGGAAAGTGAGAATAAGAAAGATGTAAGGATTACATAAAATATAATCTTTGATATCTTGGACAAGCATTACATATTTGAAATGAAAAAGGCGGAGCTTTCACACACCTTGCCATTACTCATTTACTCCCCGTTTACTGCTTCAAACAAATTCATTTATATACTTTTATAAATGGGACTCTATAAACCCTTTTCTTTCTGTTCATCATTGATCTTGTGCTCCAAAAAGTGTGTTGTGTCACAGAATGTAGACGTTCTTGTGTACACTTGGAAGTGCCCTAAGCCAATCAGCTTGTTGCCAGATCTTAACATCTCCAATCTTGTGGCCTGAAAAGTGCACAAAAGAAATAAGACACTCCATGTCCTGTGGACAGTGTGTCTCAGTCTGACACCAGATGCCATATAATAAACGTTGCAACACTGTTGTGTATTATTAAATAGATACACGCGCCGTTCAAGTCAAACCGGGACTTTTGATTGCGCGCACATTTATACAGTAATGAGAGTAAAAACTCGCGTTATTTCTCTATATAATCTCCTGCTACACTAATGCACTTATCCCAGTGTTTCACTAGTGCGTGGACACAATCAAGGTACAAAGTTTTCTCAGTACGCCGGAGCCATGATCAGACTGTCTGTCTGATTCACGTCTGGAACGCCGGCCTCCCAGGAAATCCCAAACATGTGAAAATGGCTTGGAGCGAGGTCAGGACTGTACGGGGGACGTGACAATAACTAGCTGAGTTCCTGTAACATGCAAGTGGTGTCGGTGAATGATTGTGTGTACAGTTTACACAGACAGATGCGTCTCTTGACACGATTTTCAAGGATCAGATGCTGAACGTTCACAGGACTGACCGTCAGTGGGCTCTGAGCCACCTCGGCTGAGATCATTATTCACAGACGTACGGCCTTCTTTAAAAAGTCTGCAAATGTTTTACTGTGGCTAAGGGTCTCATCACCGTACTGTTCTTAAAGTCTTCGGTAAACATCAATCGCTTTTACACCTTTGTTCCTCACAAATCCCGGTTTGACTTGAACGCCAAAAAAAGGCAACACAATCTCCTACAATGTCAGTTTTAGAGCTAAAAGTCTCAGTTTTATACTGGAGCTCCCAGGCGAGGGAATCTAATTAACAAATGATGTCAGTCTCTGAAAATTGTAAAAACATCAAAACCACATCCAGGTCCTTTAGTGACGTCACACAGACTTCGACATGTGGTACAGGACACAATGTGGCTTCCTGTCTATAAATTACAAATCTATAAACGTGAACAAAACATCATATTCTCCGAAATGTAGCATCAGCTTCTTTCGCCCCAGTTTGGTGAAGTCCCGACCCCCGGACAGACAGGGGTCATGTTTGAACAGGGAGTTGTACTGTAATATATAGTAATTATGATTATTATAATACAGAATAATATACACAGTAAAACCAACACATTCAAAATTCATAGAAATCCAACTGGACCTAAAAAACACTGTAGGAAAATCAGTTCACAGAAACTATTCCTTTAATCTAATCTAATCTAAAGGCTGAAGTTATACTGTAACTGTAATTAAACTCTGGGTTTGGAATTAAACTACTTTCCTACTCAGTATCAAAGACTTGATGATGTAAGCACCCCCCCCCCCATGTGATGCAGATTTTCCTGTACGCACCTGAATTACAGGCTGCGTGGATCTTCTTCAACAGCGTCAGACATTTCTCCTCGGTCCAGTCATGTATGATCCTCGCAAGGACGTACAGATCAGCAGAGGGGAGGTCTTCCTTAAAAAAGTCCCCTTTAAACACACACACACACACACACACACACACAAACTATAAGCATTAGACTAATGTCTGTTTAAACATTAGATTATTAGATTTCAAAGAAACAAAAGGATATATGAACACCCATATATTCTACCTTGAAAACACAATGTGTTCTTTAGTTTATTAATTATTAATCTCCCTGATATCTGAATCTTCAATCGCATTAAAGCTTAAGGCTCAAAGTCCACACAAACTAATATCAGTATCATGTTGTGTTCCTGAGCTTTGAGTTTTGTTAAGCTTCTGAGCTTTGTTTTCACTTTTCTTCGCACTGTGTAATATTTATTTTGCGTATTTATTATGCTTTTGGTTTAATACAGTACATAATGCACGACGCTCCATGCGCTTCCCTTCTTACCCTGACACGCCCATCGCTCTGGAATCGGCTCCATCGCTCCAAAGTCCAGTCTTTATGATCTCGAGCAAACTGAAGGCTTTTTTCTCTCCCTGATGAGTCTCACTAACACGTGGTTTATAGCTGTTTAGTCCCAATCCTGTGTGTTCTTGTCACATTGTGTGTGTATAAATGCTCTTACTTTCACTATTAAACACAGCTCTGGTTTTTACTGTTGATTTTTTTTTACCATGCAGCGTCACCAAGCGTTTAAATGAGCTCCATTCAGGATTTTATCTTTTTTTCTTTTTTTTTTTTACCATATTTCTTCCACAAAGTTGACGGTTCAGCTCTAACCTTCCCTAACGTTCTGATAATGTGTCGAAGGGTCCTTAACCCAGTTCCAGTCATTTCAAATCTCCGTAGTTTTGCCTGATATAGCTCAATAATTGGACCCTTCTGAAATTGTACAATAAATACAATACAGTACATGCAATCAGTTACATAAATATTTGCACTTTGAACAAGTTATTCTATTCCTGTTATAGTTAATTTAATGATATTTATATCTAAATTGGGTAAATGGTTTAGAGGATAAAATTTTTAAACACCGTCTCTGCCCTTAGAAAAGCCCAAAAATAATTGGACACACTAAGAATGATAAATTCACTTGTAATTATTTTTAAACACTTAATTCTAAAGCCATTTCAATACACTTTGCACTACATGCAGGATGGCAATTCTCTACCAGCTGAGAAATGCAGATGGCCTGGATCCTGGTCAGGTGTGTGTGATTTGGCCATTGTAGATCCTCTTCTTTGCTGTGCATAAACTTTTAGGTTGATTTAAAGAACCTTCCCATAAGTTCTAAAGCATTAGGTTCTAGTCCTACATTCTACAGAATCAGGTTCCCTCTGGACTTTAGAGCAACAAATTTCAAATGCAAAAGCCACACTTGAAATCCATTGGAGGCTTTCTGTTTGCTTATTTCTAAGTGAAATAATGAGGAAATAACACACACCTCATCATGGTACAACTACACATCCAACTGTCTAATCACTTTTGGTCCACGTATACAAATACTACAAATGTTGTACTTCCTATAGCATTCAACCAATCTGGATGTAAGCACCCACAAATTAAAGATGAAAGCCTGCACTTTGAGATCTTTTTCTTTTCTTTTTCCTTTCATCACCAGTATGGTGTGGTAGACAACTTCTCTCAATGTCCAAATGTTTATGTTCATGATTGCTGGTTGTACAGAAGAGCAAACTGACCCAGGGTTCGGGTTCGATTCCCAGCCAGCCACCTCAGTGTGTGTGAGTGTGTATGTGTGTGCGCCCTGCAATGGAAGTCTCCTGGGATAGGCTCCAAGCCCCCCACGACCCTGTATACAGGATAAAGAGGTGTAGACGATGAGTGAGTGAGAGTATATACACAGTACATTTGCAGAAGCTGACCTTGCTGAAACACGATGGTGTCATCACTTTGACAGAAGTGCTTCTGGGCTGTCTGGACCACTTGAGGTAAGTCCAGGACCGTCAGCGTGGAAGCCGGGTAGGCTTTAGCTAACTCACGGGCCAAGGCACCAGAACATCCTGTAAACAGATGGACCAGGAAACAGGGAGATTTACTTCATCGAGGGGGGGAAAAGATAGGGAACTGAAAGCATTACGTTGTTATATGCCAAAAGTATTCCCTCACACCTCCAAATCATTGAATTTTCTACAAATATTTGTGAAAGAATGGGTCAGGAGCTCAGTGAATTCCAGCATGGTACCGTGATAAGATGCCACCTGCGTGATCCAAAAGTCCAGTCGTGAAATTTCCTCGCTACTAAATAAAAGACGCTTCTCTGTCTGGAAATCCGGTGGACGAGTCTAGGTTTGGCAGTTGCCTGGAGAATGGTCCTTGTCTGACTGCATTGTGCCAAGTGTAATGTTTTGGTGGAGGAGGGATTACAGTATGATGTGGGGTGTTTTTTCAGGAGTCTGGCTCGGCCCCTTTGTTTCAGTGAAAGGAAAGAATGCTTCAGCATACCGAGACATTTTGGACAATTTCATGCTCCCAACTTTGTGGGAACAGTTTGGGGACGGCCACTTCCTGCTCCAACATGCGCACCAGTGCACAAAGCAAGGTCCATATACTTTTTTTTTTTTAAATACATATATAAGGTCCGAATACTTTTGGCAATAAAGTGTAGATTTGTCTAGGTGTGTTAAAAATCTAATAGTCAAAATCAACAGTGCAATCACATGGAGAAGGTTTGATTACAAGAAAAGAAAAAAAAAGTAACTGGTAGTAAACACAGACTTTTAAACCATGGTAACATGTAAGTATCAGAAGGACATCAGAGAACAAGTATACACACCTCCAACATCCACTATGGACTTAAACCTGGACAAGTCGAAAGCGGTTACTACGTCATGGCCGTCAATGACCCAGGATGAGTTCATCAACCCCATAAACTTTAACATCTCTTCCTCTGACCTATAATAAATACAAACATACAGTAATATACAGTGGTCACCAAAGGTATTCAAAATAAAAGTGAAATGTAATGTTTTATTAATATTATAAATTGCTATACAACAATCAATATTTAGTGTGAAGTCGGTTTCTTGATTGCCACTGCTTTCTTTACTATTGTCCAACGGTTTTCTGTTACGTTTAGGTCTAAGCATGACGCAGGTTATGGCTCCAGAAGATGTACAGTGAGGCAAAAAAGTATTTAATCAGCCACCAATTGTGTAAGTTCTCCCACTTAAAAAGATGAGAGAGGCCTGTAATTTTCATCATACTGTAGGTATACCTCAACTATGAGAGACAAAATAAGAAATCAAATCCAGAAAATCACATTGTAGGATTTTTAAAGAATTTCTTTGCAAATTATGGTGGAAAATAAGTATTTGGTCAAT
>JAQMYG010000005.1:3853763-3865209 GCA_030014215.1 Clariallabes teugelsi
TGTTGGATGGCTGAGCTCTGTATCAGTAGGGAAACATTGGTGGACAGCATTAGTCTTCTCAAGCAAATAATCCAAAAGAATGGCAGAGAGACATGCAGCAGGAACAAACAAACAAACAAACAAACAATCCAAAAAAACATATTTAAAGTAAAGTAGTAGTCTGCTAATGTGAAATCTTACTATTGATAATTTAATAAAGTCTTAAAGCTGTAAATGAAACGCTTTAAAAATTTACAAAGAGGATTTGCTTTTCAGCTCTAGACTTTTTAATGAGGATCGGGTTTGGAAGGCGTGACTTAGTGAGTGCAGTCGCCCCCACGAAATCTGCGGGGGTTACATTCCTAAATGGAAATTTTTATAGTTTAAACCCTAAATATGCTCCCAAAACATTTCATTTTCTTTGGTATCAGTACTGTAGGGTAAATACGGTAATAATGATTCACCATCACATGCCGCGTTTCCTTCTACGGTTGCTTTATACTTTTTCTCTACAATACTAAAAAAAATATGCAGTATTTAATTTTATATGGGAATTTGGCCGAATTTATGTTACAAAATTAGTACATGATATTGTTCTTAATAGTTCTTAAAAATTATATATTGCCACAAAAAAGCCATAAAACAATGAGGAGAATATTTTGCGGTTTCTGCGAACAAATTATTAGTTAGGCTCTAAGGAAAAATCCACGAACGACCGAGGCAGCAAACTCTCTAATCCGCGACTTCGTGGGGGGCGATAAGTTTTAGTTCCAACTACTCGACATAATTCAGAAGATATAAATCATCACATAAAAACAAAAACTCAGTGTAACTAGTAACTACATCGATCTGATGTATTATCACTTTTATTTGGTGTGTATGATATAAATATCCAATATTAAATAATACCACTGTATTTAATATTTTTTTGTCATCCATGACAACGCACAGACTAAATTTCACTGAAGAAAAGGTTTGAAAATGTTCCTAGTTCATCAATCCAGCATACAGTGTCTTAGATCATTTTGAGTTATTTTCTTGAAATAAAAAAAAAAGAAGAGACGGAAGTACAAAAAAAAAAAAAGTGTCAAGGATACTCAACTGTTAAGAGGGAAGGCTCAGACAGAGAGGTAGGAGGAAGGTGATGATGAGGTGTTTCAGATGGCTGAGAATGCACAGAAGATATGGAGTAATGAAATTAGAAAAAGAGAAATAAACAGAGTGCAGCAAAACAGGATGAGAAGTGAGAGACACAGTGAAACACGGCAACACACAGCAAACATTTAAATGGAAGAGTAAAATGATTAGTATAATGAGTTTCTGCACTTAATGGGGAACGTGGGAAATTTATATAATTGCACTACAGATGGTAGATGGCTTGCTAGTGATTTAATTAAAAAAAAATTGTAAGTATGGTTTAATTTAAAAGTTTTAAATGAATAATAATTCGAATTAATCATTCGAGCATGAAAAGCACAGGGAAGTCTTTAACAAACTCCTTTTGTTTTTATGTTAATATTCAGCATAATTTACATTTATACGATACAGAAAGCAAATTCTCACAAAATTCTGTATTTAAATTTATCTCTTAAATTGATTAACAAAAAAAAATACATTTACACTCTAAAACTGAGATGAGAGAGGAGCTTTACTCTGTTCTGGTGGTGTGTGTGTGTCTGTCTGTCTGAGCTTTACCTTGTTTTTCCCAGGCGTGTTCCTGTGCCGTTTCTCCACCTGAACCCACTGGCTCTCCGCATCAGGCGCGTTTCCGGACACCCCCTTGGCGTTCCCCTCATCCGATGCGGTGGATGCGCTTTTCGACTCGTCGTTTTGCAGGGACGACTCCGACTCCTCAGACTGCGGTTTGGTGTCTGTATCTGAGCTGCCGTTTAATTGGCCGTTTTCGGTGGCAGGAGGCTCGACCGCGGTCTTATCGCCTGGGGATGTCGAGACTGAGAAACAGGAGAAAGTGGTTGGCTCTGGTGTTTTGTGTAAGTGTATTTTGTACTGTGTTCTGTGCTATGTTGTGTCCACAATTGGTTCAAGTTACGGCAGGCTCAGTAAGCACATAAAGAGTTTAATGACGTGTGTAAGAGGAGGTAAATCTTAATGCTGTAGGCTTTTTTTTTTTCCTATACCAAGCATGCAATTTGTTGAAATTAATACTGAAACCGTGAGAGACAACAAAACCTGGAAGCTTGTGTCAGAGTTTCACATCAAACTCAACCGATTAACAGTAATAACAAAAAGCACAGGTGTGTATTACCAGGATTAGTTTAAAGATTACAGTGAGGACTTTTTAAAAAAATTTTTATATAAGACCACTTCAGACATTCTGGATCAAATCTTTTCAGATTTAATCTTTTAGATTATACTGATAACTAGCTGTATTTAAAAGATTTAATAAAAACCAAATCATTATACAGGTAGTCCCCGACTTACAAACAAGTTCCGTTCCAGCAGCACTTTCGTAAGTCAGATTTGTTCTTAAGTCCGACAAAGTGAGTCTCTTACGCCTTTGACACAAATTTACGATGTAAAGCATACTAGACCACTCTACTAAATCTGTCCCCTTTCCACAATCATGCCGTCAAAAAAACACAATCACGCCTAAGGAAAGGAACCTCACACAACAGTGTAACAGCGTTGTCTCTGCGCCTTCAAATCACAAGGGGAATCTCGGACGCCATTTTGTCTCAGAGCTGTTTTCCACTGTATTGGACCGCAAACTCCAACAAAAGTTTTGTTGAGGATTTTCCGAAATTAGGATTATGCACCATCAGGACAGCTTTACAGGACAGACATTTTCTATCAACGTGCTTCCAGACTGATTCATTGAAACCGGTGAAGCCGGCTCGTTTCTCCCCCACACGCGCACATATACAATATACCGGGGCTTTGGACAACTTATACATTCACTTACACACTGAAAATATTGTATATAATTGTAAATATTGCTATCTGGTGCATTGCAGAGTTTATTCTTTATACAATACACGTGAGCTACTTCATGATTGAACCGGGAAGTAGAACCGCGGTCCGTTCGTATCTGCGGAGATTTGTAACTTGAATGTTCATAAGTCGGGGACTAGCTGTACAGATGATGAACTGATTTGTAAAGCATTAGACATATTGATTATTATTATTTAAGTATATTGATTATTAGATTGCAAGAACATTAACAGATGGGTAGAATCTAACAGCATTGTATAAATATTCTTTATTTTAACATTCTTGCTTTTATGCCGATTAGTTAAAAGTACCAGCAGAGTGCAGTACCTGCAGTCAGAGAGGTGAAGGTTTGTCCTGGGATAAACTCATGACAGTGAATGAGCTGGCTGAAGTCTGTGTGTGTCGCGTTGGCAGAAGGCCCTGGGATCGGCCATTGCTCCGGATCATCCTTTCTCCGAATCTGCTCATCGACCAGTTCCACTACATCACTGTTTTTCATTGCCTGAAAAAACACACACACGATTATAAAGCTATACTTTAAACTCTTTCACACTTTTGGGATATGTAAACCCTGAGGAAGTTTCACATTTAAACCTAATCAGCTGGATTTTTAAACTGCCATTATCAAGGTTCTCCCAAAGGTGCGAAAAACCTGATTCGGACAAATTTTTAATTAATACAAAAATAAAGAGCAAGTCAGCATTCACTGCAAAAAAGAAATCCTTTGTAATAAATCTACTTCCTGTTTTAAAAAGTTCCCTAAAACAAACATAAAAAATTACTTTTATCATTTGCAATATCACATAATATTTATCACATAAAACAACCTCTCCTTCATGACTTTACCAACTCTTTTTTTTTTTTTTTTTTTTTTGTTGAACATCCTGACAATTATTACCCAACACACTGTACATTTTCTTACTGAAAACAGTTCTAAGTGACAGCAAGATTTATTATTCAGACATCAGTGATTTGGTTTTGAAAGGTCAGGGGGTCAGAGCATACCTCCTTGATGAGGTTGATGTTGGTGGTGAGGGCTTGGATGCGGCGGAAGCCTGCGATGAGAGAGATGGGCAGGAAGCCATTGGAGTCCATTTTTCTCCTCAGGAAGAAATCCCGCTCCAGGTTGTGCAGGCTGAAGTAGTACTCGCTTCGAAAAAACAAAAATTAAACAAAAAAAAACTTTTCATTCATCCGCTAACAAAGTGAACAAAAAAATAAAAATCTTTTCTTGGATAATAAAGCTTACTGAATAATGCACAGTACGATCCAAAGTTTATGAGTTCATATTTGTTTAATTACCTGAACAAGTGTCTACTAAAATAATTTATTAAAATACAAGTTCAAGTCAAACCCTGGACCCAGGTGACTGATAACTTGCAGAAGTTACATATCTGTCTGTGAGAACTGTACACCAATGTTACAGGAACTTTACAGTTCTGACCTTGCTCCTACATGTTTGGGGCATTAAAGGAGTTCCCGGGAGGCCGGGGTTTCAGACGTGAAGTATGCAGTCCGAACAGGACTCCACCGTACTAATCAAACGTCCTACCTTGATGGTATCCAAGCAGAAGTTATTCTGCACAATCAAAAGTCCCAGTTTGACTTGAACACCCCTTATATTTTCCCTTGCATCACTGTATATTGTGTAAATATTTATTCAAGTTAATGTTTGTGTCCAATCCAAGAATGGCTATGAGAATTAAGTACACATTTTAATGAGATATATTTCCTGACCAAAATTCCAACATTATTCACTAATACGCAAACAACAACAACAACACATTCCTAGATAAACACAGCGTAAATGATGCCAATTGCACAGAAAATCAGTGAGCTGAGGCTTCTCTTTACTATTTGAATGAAAATGACAAAGTTATGCCACATGTAAAAGTAGGCAACTAGACACGCTGTAAAAACTGCCTACTTCACACCTAATCCCAGCGGCTATTAAAATAGACTATACAGTTTATTATTCACAGGCTGCAACTTGCACAACTGGATAACCGACTGGCACACCGCGAGGAAACACTATCGAACAGTATGCTATACAGCATGGGTTCTCAAACCTAATATTTAAAGGTCTGGATCTGATTTTTAATTAAGGTCAAATGTCTGGAATGACGTATATTCACATTTAAGAAGGTCTGAGACAAAACACATTTCAAACTTGGTGGAAAAAAAAAACAAAAACATGCCACTGTCTGATTGGAATCAGATACCAAAGCAACTTTAACTTGCATTCAAGTGTCAGAAAGATTTAAAACATCAAGTTTCAAGTTGTTGCAAAAGAAATGGCACTGTTTGCCTGCCAACAGTTTCTTGTGAAGCTGAGCAGCTCCAACGTTTACAGCCGTTTAAACAAGATGAACATCTTCATTGACTTGATTTTCATGCCCAAACAAACAAAGTGTATTTTTTTATGTCTGAATAAACCAATTAAACAAACTGATGACAACGATGAAACTATTACGTTTAACCTTAATCTTGGGCCAGGATCGCTGGAATGATCTCCAAATTGACTACAAAGCCAACCGTTTATTGTTAAGTTTAACACTTTTTTTATTTCAAGATATTTTGAGGTGAAGACTTTGAGAAGCCATGCTATAAAGGATTTAGTTTTGCGAGTCCCTTCCTCTACAGCCTCTTTGCCCTCGTTCAAACTGCAGGCCAAATCTGCTTTTTTCTTCTTCTCGTAAATCATACACCGATTAGTTTTATTGTGGTGCGATGTCGGTCTAAACCGTTATTCTTGCCACTTTTACGTCAATCTGCCTCATCATTCGTCATAATTTTGCACTAGGGAATATGAACATGCAGTCCGACAGTGAAGGAGGATTTCAGTGGCAGGGCAGTGAGGTGACAGACTTGACTCATTATTTTCTCCACTTTTAACTCCATACTCTGTAGAATGATGGATCAGACAGCTTTTTGGGAGAAACATCAGGATCTCCACCCAACATTCCAAAACATTTACTCAGCTAACTTTAGCAGGAAACTCACACGCCCCGTGTACCCTTAGAGATGATTTATTTCATGGCAGCAGAGCTATGTGGAGCTCCAAAACATCATGTAGTCTCGCAGTTCTCTCTCAGGCTATTCTGGGTTCGTTGTTTAAAATCAACCTAGACCAGGGGTACTGAATTAAAACATAAGAAGGTTTGGTCAATAAAATTTTATTCGAGCCGAGGTCCGGTTAGTGTTAGAATTCAGATCTCTATACACGCAATCATTTTAAGTCTGTAAAAACAATTTGCAATTTAAAATTTTCATAGCATTTCTATAATATTTGTCAATTTGTAGTATCTATGATGAACACTTTGATAGTCGTATATATTCCTTTGTATTTACAGTATAAGGAATATAAACAACAATCTTTAATCAATCTTTAGTGACTCTTCATTAGTATGCTGCTGGGCTGTAAATGAATGTGAAAGCACTCTGGTCGCTCTGTCATACCGGGCTCTCAGTTCAGGTATTTTTCACGCCCTCACCTCGGGCTGCTGCGGATATGTTCGCTCTAACGACCCGTATTTTATCTCATAGTGGCTCTTCACATTACCGTTTTATATTACTACATACATTGATCTGGTCATTTATCTTTGAAGATTCAGTTTTCATAGCCTACTTGCCTTTTTTCTTTTTGGGAGTAACCCATGCTTTGTCGCACTTTCGTGTCTTCCATACACTCTGTCTAAACACAAACTATAACGTTGATTGGCTCTTTTGAGTGATGTAGATAGCCACGCCCACCTCGAGGGAAATTTTACTCATGAATAATTTTTTCTCTTTAATCAGAACAGCACCAGGGACCGAACAAAACTGTCACTCAGTCTTGACCTGGACCAAGTTTCGCCATTTAGTGATGCCTGATCTAAAGTATTTTTGAGGTGTGTTCATATTAATTCAATTCTGGCTAATCAATGAGAGAAGAAAGTAACTTCGCACAAAGAAAATGAACGCTGCATTAATGAAACATGTGTATGAGGCAAATTCAGTATCTACTAATCATAGCTCGTGCAGTTACAAAATAATAATAATAATAATGAAACAAATTTTTTTAAATGTGTCTTCAGAAATACACTACCTGGCCCAAAAAAACAAAACTGTTCGGCCACCTCTAGCTTCCATCACAATGTGGTAACCAGGTCATGTGTGAAAATGTGTTCGATGTAAGAGAATGAGAACTTTTTTCAGGCTTCTGACTGGCCCACATGTCTTCATATTTAGGGTTATATCGCCACCTGCTGGACTGATATGCTCTTCACAACAGGTTTTGGGCTTAAATGTGGGCAAAGGTTTTTTTTTTCTTTTTCTGAGGTAAAACATTGTTTTGTTTTTTTTTAATCCCAGTGCTCGTGTAACTAGGCGTTAATGTCCTGTACTTCAAATAAAACAAAAGGCCTCACATGGCTTCTGCCTGGCCAGGGAGGGTCAACATCCTGCTGTTTCTTTAATGCGGCGCTGTCGTTTTGGTCTTTTTTTCTCCCCCCCTTTCTTCTAATTCTCTGGAACGGCTGGACCTCTCCCCCTCGTCTCAGGCTTGAACTTGGCCGCAGTTCAGGAGCAGCTCTGACCGCACGGCCTTCGCTCCCTACTGATCTTGGACCAGCTCTTTTAACCACAATTATATAAGAGATGGAGACGACTGATTCGAGATCAGTGGTGCGCGTGTGTGTGTGTGTGTGCGCGCGCGTGCACACGCTCCCTGTGGGGGTTCAGTAGACAGTGCAGTAAGCATGAATGAGCTTACTCAATAGCATTACACAGCCACACACTCTCTCACACACACACACACACACACACACACACACTTAAGCAGAAACACATGTGAAAGAAACTCATGTATTGAAACACAAACGCAAATTCATGACAATTTACTATATTGTCCATAATAATATCACACACACACACACACCATATCTGATTCACAAAAATACATGTTTGAATGTACACACCTGTGCTCACACACACACACATTTGCACACGTACACACACTTGCACACACACGTACACTGGAGTTCCTCCCCAGATCATTTACAGTTCCACCTTAGGCAGAAGCACTAAATATAGGGTACAGACACACACACACACACACACACACACACACACACACACACCTGACCCTTAGAGTATACACTGCCTTTCCACTTCCCGATGCAATGTGCTCCACCTACTGGTGACTACTTTTAACACACCCCTACAGTTTACGTGCGTGTTTTTCAGTATACAAACATTACAACAGGACACTGCACGAGTTAAATCATGGTTTGAGGTAAACTCACATCTGCCGCTTGATGTACTCCTTGAGCAGACTCTCCTCGATGGTGTACATCTGAACCCGGCTCCCGTCGTCATAGAAATACATCATGTTGGTCCCGTAGTCCTGAGGAACAGCGGAACCATCGCCGTAGGATTCCCGATAGCCGTGGGAGTACTCAAAACGTCCTGCGGGGGGCAGATTTCAAATCATTAACCACTTTTTTTTTTATGTTTTGTGAGCAAGTACAGTATTTGGCAACATGTATGAAACAACTCTAGTTTTGTGCTTTCACACACACACACACACACACACACACACACACACACACACACACACACACTCGAGTGTAAGAAAAACAGGATTGTTTTGGTACGTTTTTTTCCCCAAACGTATTATGCATAAATGTATTAAATAACTAAATGGATTAAATAAGTAAGGAAAATGACTTGTTGTGTTTCGTTTAGGTTCTAGAAAGCGCACACAAGACTTTGGACCCTTTTTTTTTTTTCATGCTACATGTTTGTGCGCTTATCTCTCTCGGTGCACTACGTGTTTGCAAAGAACCAATCAGATAAACAGACGTTTGTTGGAGGAGCTTTTTTTCCCCACCAAGACAAAAAACTTTATTTTTTTGGCTTTTGAAAAAAAAAAAAAAAAAAAGTAAATTATTCCCATTTCAAAAGAAGTTTATAATAATGATTTCTATTGTGTCAGAAATGTATATGAAACAGAGAACTGATAAAGAAACCAGGTCTTTGGACTTCTGTGCACATCTAACAAAGATTTAACAAAGTTTTAGGAATATATAAAAGATAATATATTTAACTACTTCTGTACAGTAGAATAAAGCAACTTTACGACAATGGACATGTGGTTACCTCGGCCGCGACCTCTGCCCCTGCCGTGACTTTTGCCCCGTCCCCGAAGGCCGCCTCGGATACCGCTACCCTCGCCTCGGACGCCTGATGTCTCATCATTAAAATCTCTCCTGAAGCCTGCACACAAGGACACACAGACAAAAAGAAAGAAAGAAGAGTTTTTGTTTGTTTCACATGTGATTGTTTTGACTTTGATTTACACTTTAGATTTAAAGTGGGATATGTAACCGTTAAATGTACCATCTTATAATAAAATAAGTCAATTTCAAAATTTCATGTCACATACATGGTTATACAACAGTAGTGAAATGCGACTGTGCCAAACTCTAGACTGTGTATATTATTTTAAAAAATTTTTAAAAGAAAATTCTAATAAAATAAGAGAAAAATTATAAATATGTACAAGATTATGATACAAGTTATGTACTATATATTACACAAAATATAAGTTATAATCTGTAATGTGTGTGCAAGGATATGTGATAAAGTGACTGTGTCTGTGCACTAAATTGATCATTTACTGATGAGGTTGTGTTCAATGCCCTCAACGTCTTTTCAGGATTTTGTTTATCAAAAGTTGAAAAAAAAAATTTAATAGAAAATGCAAATGCTTTGCAAATACATGCAGATACATTATTGCCGAACTCAGACATAAATTCCAGACTATATACGTATATCGCCTATAATAAATTGCCACCTTATGCGTTTTAAAAACTGCTCAGGTCAGTGTTGAGAATTAGATTTTTTTAATTCAACACACACTTACACACAACCTTCAAAGCTTCACTAACAAACCTCTTCATTCAGACCCAACACAAATTACTTCTCTTATAAGAAATGTATGAGAAAGAGGAAGTTAAAAAAAGTTTAAACTGTCTTGTATGACACAAAGTGTGCACTCTGACCATCTTACTCAACAGCATGACCTAAGCCGAAAACTCGAACGCGACACGTTTTGATGCAACACGACACCCGTCACATCCCCCCTCTGCCCACCAGCACGGCCTCAAATATAGAAGCAGAAACTCTCCGTGTCTTCAACCTTGATAGATCAATACTGAAATAAACGCGAGCTTTCAGAATCCAGCATTGAGAGTTAAACATGCACGTGTGCGCGTGCGTGCGCGTGTGGTGTTCATGTACACATGTACAAACGCTGGTTCTCATGCTCGTTGCTCTCATCGTAGCTCTTGTGAGTTGCATCATTTCTAAACTATATTCTCACTCGTCAGTGTGTGTAATAAAAAAAGGCTTCCCAAACGACTCAACATTTTCCCAAAGCACAGTTACACATAACACTAAAGTCAGGAATCCAATACAGTTGTTGTTCATGATGTCAATAAAACAGTTTTTTCACAAATTAATACTATTCACAATTGACCTCATTCCTCTTATTTGTGTTCTTTTTATTTATTTGTGTTATTACTGGTGATTAATGTGCTTTATTTATGCGTCTTATATCTTTTTGTTTATTTTGTTCTTAGCACTGCACTAGTAACGGCCCTGAACCTCGGCTGAAGCAGACAGCTGCTCTCTGAGGACTTGTGACTGCTGTCGCTCGATAGTTCAGGACTGGAATTTCCTACAGTCTAACCTGAGCCTCCAATAACAAACTGGACTCCATATTAACTTAAACACATCAACTGTTATATTGAACTTCCAGCCCCCTAACACACAGTAGGACTGCAGATCAATCCCTGCTATCCATCATCACCCAGATGAGTCTGGTTCCTCTCAAGGTTTCTTCCTATTGCCATCTCAGGGAGTTTTCCTCCTCACCGTCGCCCACGACTTGTTCATCAGGGAAAATCTAATCATTATGATTCATATAAATTTTTCACATTTCATACAAACTTCCATCATTTTCTTTTGATTGCGTAAAAAACAATGACGACTGTTAAAAGCGCCATACAAATAAAATTGAATGAAATTGAATTAACCTGTATACGGACTACACTATCGCTCAAAAGTTTGGGATCACTTTCTAACGCCATGATCTTTCCTTATTTTTATTTCTTTCTACACTGTAAAACATCCAAAATCTGCAATAATCTCCTTTAAACAGTTGATATCGAGATGTATATCTGCTACTTCTGCTCTGTAAATCCTTCATAACGGCTCTAGTCTGAGGTGCTGCTTGTTAATTGGTGATTTCTGAGGCTGGTGACTCTAAATGAACTTATGGTTTTCATGGTTTTGAAATTATCTCCAGTATTGCTGTAGAAAATGAATCAGTAAACAAAAACAAAGAAATTTGCAAGTGATACCAAACGTTTGAGAGATATCAATATAATAATATATAAAAATATCAATATAAAAAGAATAAAAGATCAATAAAAGTATCTTTCTAAAAAGTAAAGTAATCTATCTATCT
>JAQMYG010000005.1:3931681-3944554 GCA_030014215.1 Clariallabes teugelsi
GGTGTGTGAAATGTCATTTCTTTTTAACAGTCAAAAATGAAGATGCAACTTTTGTCAGAGAACTTATATTCACCCCCCCCCCCCCCCCCCCAACTATCAGGAAAGGCTTTTTCTCCCTCTTTTATTTCTGTCTTTCTTTGTGTTGTTATTGTTTATGTCAAATGGGTATAAGAAAAATAAACCAGGTTGGGTTGTGCTGGTATTTTAAAATAATCGTCATCGCTAATATCAGCGCTACTATATTGTTCGAAAGTATTAGACATTTAAAGAAATTAAGACTTTTTCAAAAGAAATATTTCCTGTTAAAATTGCTCTAAATATTCCTATATGAGCAGAAAAGTGCTGGAATATACAAATAATTAATGATATTCATCTAAACACTATGACCCTGAGTAAAACACAAGTTAACACATGAACTCATTCATTAATACACAAACTGTCCAGTGAACTCCGCTTGAGACTTGAAGAGTTAAATTGCTCACAGTTAAGTGCACAAACACGACAACAGTGCGTAGCCCCATGAACATGATTTCTCATGGTGAATTAAAAAGTCTGTAGGTTTACATTAACTCGGATCATCTGTGTAATGAACGAATGAATTTCTGTTCTCTGCAGGCTCTCATGCACTACGCCGGGAGTCGGAATTCAGCAGAGCACGGACTGACGCTGCTGGAAGTCTACTGTCTCTCCATCAACTGCTTTGCATCAGCGAGGCCGCACCTGACGGCCAATTTGTCCAGCGTGGCCCTCGTACTGAAGAGACTCGCACTGTAAGCATTGCTTTTAGAGAACTGTCGGTCAATTCATTATCAGAGCTCTGAGCATGGGTCATTTAAGAGGAGACGTGGTGTTAGTTATGATATGAGGCTGTTATTTTCTCACTTTCCTGTTTTTCTTTCTCATTCAATCACACAGCTATGAAGATTGCGATTCTTTCGTGTGGTGATTCACGCATAGATGCCAAAATGGATAAAAAAAAAAACGAACTATCTTACACTTAATAATAGAGATGAATTGGTCGACAAGCCAGTGAACAGAAATGGCTGGTTTTCAGTTTGTTCACGGTTTTGAGCCGTGATCGGGTGATCCACCTCAAATATAAATTGAAAACCAACCAATTCTGTTCACTGGCGATCAACTGGTTCATCTGTCTTATAAACGTTTAAAAACCGATTTGGGGTCGATACGTGAATCGTCACACAAAAACAATTCGATTCCTGACTAATGCTATAAGGAAGAGTCTAAGGTTTAAAAATGTAACAAAATCAGGAAAAAAAGTTATCAAATCATGATGCGTATAGAATTGCAATTCTAATCGAATCGGAGTATGACTTTATGGCCGTATTGTCACTCCCTAGTTTGTGCGGTTGACTGCAGTGAACACTAGAATCATTTAAAATGGTCTGGTCTAGTCTTCACCCCTCCCTCAAACTTCAGGCAGAGTACTAAGTTAAATTTTTTCCACTTTTGATTTACAGTCAGTCCTAACTTTCATATACGAGCACACGTGAACCTTCACCACATCTTTCTTTTCTCTATAATTGACTAATTGTTTCTTTCCCCCCCAGCATTGCTTAAATGCTGCTCTGTTCTGCTTTAACTAGGAGCTGCTTTGAGTTGCTTCTGTCCGTACCTCAGAATGAGATCCCGTTCGAAGCCTGGCTGCAGTTTCATGGCTGTGTTCAGGTGAGATGTGACTCTGTTTTTACCCCTTTCTTACCCCTTTTCTAACACTTAAGAAGGGAGCATAAAAACAACAAAACCTGAACTGAAAATGCAGAAGTTAAAAGAGGACATCTGTGTGTTAAAGTTTTTTTTTCCCCACTTTTTTTATAATGTCTGTTTTCTGTTCTTGTGTTCAGGACAAACATTTCTCAGTATGTGTTTCTTTTTTCTTTTATAATAATATTATAATATTACCTAATATTATATATTGCATATAACTTTTCATCATGAACATTGTGCCAGGGTTCATACGCTTAAAATTTTTTTTAAGCATAGTGGCAGACCTGCATGCTCTGAGATGAGTGAGGGTTTGGGGGTGGGATACAATCCTTCAATACATTTGCAAGATGTGCCAGAACTTGTCTGTAATGGAATGGGGGGAGAAATTCTTTCACTATTCAATGGGAAGCTGAATAATGTAACCTGAACAAGATTGACCTGAATGCTTTTCTGCTTCTCTTAGGGTTAGGGATTTCTCCAATCACGGACACGTCTGATTTATTAGGATGTATAGAAAGAGACATTTCTTGTTGTTTTTAATTTAGGTGTCTTAATGTAATTGCGTATGATGAATTATTAATTTTATTGACAGCATTTGACAGTGAGTCTTCTTCTCTTAGATAAAACCTATTACTACAGGTAGTCCCCGACTTACCAACAGTTGAGTGACAAAATGTCGTCCAGGAATCCCATCGCAATTTAAAGGCGCAGAGACAACAGTTACAACATTTGACGTGAGGGATTCACTTTCTTAGGCGCGATTATGTTTCTTGGCCACGTGATGACAGTGTGGGGACAGATTTTGTCAAGTGGATCCGTATGCTTTGTATATTCATGTTAAAGGCGTAAAAGGCTCACTTTGTCGGACTTAAGAACAAATCTGACTTATGAACGTGCTCCCGGAACAGAACTCGTTCATAAGTCAGGGACTACCTGTAAATATCCAAATAACGCACCTTACTGCTGAAACAAAGCTTTATATGTGTAGTGCTTTACCAACATTAAATCCCTTATATATTTTTTAACTAAATGGAACATTTAAGAAAAAAAAAATTAGGTGCTATAGACTTGTAGTCTTGTATCTGGCAGCGTATATACACACACACATACACACACGCACTGGTAAACAGACTAGGTCTGGAGTTTATTTATCACTTCATGGTCAGAGAATGATACTGTCGCTCTGTACTGCTCTGGCATTTGTAAGCATATTTTAATTAAATATACTTGTGCATGCAGCAATGTAATCGACAGAATAGTAATCTTAGTAAAATAATGTAGACGCAAGGTGAGGAAAACAGAAGTAAGCCAAGGACAAAAGCAAGCGATACAAAGATCAGCAGATATTATATCAGCAGAACAGGTGTTGGATACACATGCAACATGTGCACCCATAACTGTGCACACATGTCTGAATAAAGAGCAATAGACAAATAATCAGAAGGAACACAATCAGTTTTATGAATAATATGTTTAATAAGTTGGATTATGATGGGTTAATAATTTGGTAAGGAATAGATATATAAGGTTTAGGTGTGACTAGGTGTGCGCCCCTCCCCTTGCAAACTGTATAAAATGAGCATGTATGTCAGTCAAATCAGTCTGCTCTTGGTAGGAAGTCAATGAAAATTAAATACGTTTCATGTAGTTTATGTAGCATAATATATTTGATCATATTACTAAACCCAAAACTGGATGAACAAATTAATCAGTCATAGCTGTATGATCAGCATATTTAGCCAGCACAAACAGAAGGCGGCAGCTTCAGGCTTTACAGAGGCTAAACTCTGGTGTCTTTAGCTGAATTTAAAGTTTGTGTTTGTCTCTGCAGGCGGCGCATGAAGCCATGCTGGAATATGGGAGCACAGACTTACAAGCGCTGGTGCAGATCACTGGAGAGGGCGGGGCATGGAGTAACCCCGCCCTGGTCGCACTCCTCACCGAGCAGCCCACAGAAGCAGATGAATGTCAGCAGCTTTGTATTTCCTTTTTTTTTTAAACACTTGCAGCTGCTGTGTATAGCTTAGTGTTTTTCTTTGCTTTACACCTGTTTCACTTCACGAGCCGTTTGTCAAGGCTGAGATAAATTCTCTGGGGAGTTTACCGTCAGTGGTTTAAAGGGCTGTATCTGGTTAATGGTTATATCTTAAAATATTAAGCATTTATTTATTTATACGCTGATGGATCAGTTTGTGAAATGCCGTTTTAAATAAATTGATGCTTTTTTTTTTTCTTCTATCAAATTGTCTACAGTAGGGTTTTACTTTTTTTTCTTCTGTAGCCAAGGATAGCTGTCTATTACAACATTACATCATTCTTCCATATGCAAACTCTCATTTTTATATAAGGAATTGATATTAATCTGTTCATCTATTTAACAGTGAATGCCTACCTGGGTCTGGAAGGAGGGGACTTTCTTGAGATGAGGATCAAGCATCTGGAGAAAGTAGGAGAGGTTGAGAAGGCTCTGATCCTGACTAAAGCCTGCGGCAACTGCAGCCTTTTGCCCAATCAGTCCACCTTTCGTCAAACTTATGTCACACAGCTCTGTCGGCAACTCCCCAGCGAGGACGCCATGCAGGAGGTAATCAATACGTCCCTTTGTATACGGGTTTGGCGCTAGATACAATAGACTTTTATCCATGTTATGTACATGCAAGCAACAACAGTCCTATAGCGAAGCCTTTACTGTGAAGGCCTACCCCAAAAACAGTTCAAGATAAAAATAATTATGCTGCTTTCTGCCGTTCCATTGTGGCTAAATCTCAAATGGTGTGTGCGCTATATATAGTGCACTATGCAGGGCACACAACACCATTATGTCACATAGAGTTGAATGTCATTCAAGATTGGGTCTCAGTGTGTTACATAACGGCCGTGTTAACGCTATATTTAATTTTTAAGTATTTGATTAGCATGGTTACAGCATGTGTAATCTTGCATTATTGCCTTGGCAGTGTGCCATGTTAATAATTAACATATTTAAAGGAGTATCAAGAATATTTTGAGGTCCTTTGCATCCAGTCAGACATTATTCGTTGTGTTGTATGTCGTCGCAGTAATTAAATTTCACAATACTTTGGTTGTCCTGCGTCATGCCATTCTAATAAGAAGAGAGCGTATGCGAATATGAGAGAGAACAGATGGAGGGCTTGTTGTTGATTGTTGCTCCTGAATAGGTTGGTTAGAAGGAGCAAGGTCCTATTCAGCAGTACATTTTCTAAACGCAGAAATAGCTTTGAGTGGGTGTGTGAGTGTGAGAGACGTATACTGGACTCATCCAGGACACTGTGGTTATGCTGCACATGTTTCCTTCATTTTTAAACACTTGTCGCAATCTGGTTAGATTTCCGCATTGGATGGGAAGGACGTTTTGGACATCATTTGCAACATGGAGACGGAAGGTGACGAGAACACGGCCTTCATCCTTTGCACCACTTACTTGACGCAGCAGCTGCAGAAAGAGAACCTTTACTGTTCCTGGTGTGTTTTAATGATTTCTTTAGTGCTTAAAACTTACTTTTATGATCTTATGGTGATGAGTAAAATTATTATTATTATTTTTTTTTTTTAGGGAGTTGACACTGTTTTGGAGTAAGCTGCAGAGGAGGCTTGATGGTTCTCTTGAATCGTTCTTAGAACGCTGCCTTCAGTTTGGGGCCATAGCAAAGACAGTTTATCATCTTCTCTTTCTGATTCGAGTGATTCAGACTGAGGTGAGTGATGAGGGAATTGTTAATTTCATTTACTTTACTCATCAGCTTTATACAAATGATAATTGCCTTTTTCTTCCCCTTTCAGGTAATGCACCTTGGTCTGGCAGTTTCTGTTGAACTTTGCTTAAAGGCCCTTCAGCTTCCAAGGCAAGAGTATCCAGAAACCAAAACCACTGTGTGCAAAACTGTGGCCTGTCTCCTCATGGAAGATTTGGAGATCCTGCGAGCATGCCAGCTCACGGAGTTCTTTTTAAGTCCCTCCCCAGAGGTGTTTTCGGCACTCGGAGATCTTTACAAGCTTCCAGATCAGAAGTACGACGAAGAGAACGCAGTAATCCCGAATTCGTTGCGCTGCGAACTTCTGCTTGCGCTCAAGGCCCTCTGGCCGTGTGACCCGGAGTTCTGGGACTGGAAGACACTAAAGCGCTACTGTATGAAGTTGCTTGGACTGGAACCTGAAGAAGAAGACAGTCCGGTGTCGGAGCCTGTCCTTAGTGTGCCAACTGAGGCGAACGAAGAGGAGGAACATGTCGACGAAGATAAGCACGAGGATGCAGAACGCAACAGTTCTGAAGAGAGGAGTGAGCATGACAAGAAAGACGAAGGGCTCTTGCAACAAAAAAGCTCAAAAGTGCTTCTCTGGACTTCAGAAAGATCCAAAAGGTGGCTTCAGTACAAAGTACGTTGTGCGATATGCCAGAAGGAGGTGATCGAAACACGGTTGTCTCATCATGCCAGGAAGCACGTGGAGAATGGCATGTGGACGTGTCCAGTGTGTCTGCAAAAATATCTTAGCAAAGAGGAGTTTGGGTCACATTCCAAAGCACACCTCCAGATGCCCGCGTATCATCTGAAAAGAAAGAAAGTTAAAAATAAGGTGAAATGTGAACAGACGGTAGACGTCGATTCGAAAGACTTGGAGCCCGGTGAGATATGTTTGGACACATCCTCTGGTCTTTTGGAGCATGTCACGGAGCCACCTGCCGCTGTGCCTGATAAGGAAGCAGACGACGATTACATCACGTTTGATTACATAAATACGCACTATATGTTACAGGATCGTGAGGTTTATGCTTGTCCCGCCACTGACTGTTTGAAAAATTTCAAACTTTTCAAATACTTAGGTGTTCATCTGAAGAACGATCACGATGATACAGACCCGAATGTCAAACATTACATTGAGATGAATAATCGCAGAGAGAAGTGCATGTTCTGTCGGAGAACGTTTATGACGGCCTATCATAACCAGAAGCACCGGCACGTACATTATGGGGACTGTCCTTACGTGTGCGTAGTTGCTGGTTGCAATGCGCATTTTGAAACAGTCAACAAACTCATCACGCACAAGCACAAACATAGTTTTCGGCTGTCCTACCACTGCGAACTGAAAGGTTGTAGCCTCTCCTTCTGCGACTTGGGTCAGCTATTCCACCATGAGGCTCAGCACTTCCGAGATGCAGCGTACACCTGCACCAGCCCAGGCTGCAAGAAGTTTTACTACTCTCGTCAGGAATTCCTGAAACACACAGACACCCATGGCATCACCTTCACGGAAAAGGATTTTGAGACCCAGAGGAAAGCGAGAAGGAAACTTTTGCTGCCTGCTCTAGAGGAGGAGGATGGTGCGAAAGCATCCTTTGGATCGAAAGGGCGAGGTTTAAATGGTGTAGCAACAAAATCATCATCATCGTCGTCATCGCAGCACTTTGAAGGCAAAGACTCCAAGAGTTTACCGACTTCTGTAGCTGTGTGTTTTGATGGTAAAACATTTACCTGTGGCTTGGAGAAATGTGTCAGGACATTCAGAAAAGCCAGAGATATCCAAAGGCACTTAAAAATTGTACATCCCAGGCAGCTTAAAAAAGAAAACAAAGTATGCAAAACAGCGGAAAATGAAAAGCATTTAATGGTAGCCAAAGCTGATCAAGATAAAGGTCCTACAAAAGGATCTAGTCAAGAAGAAGAGGCTACAGATTCTGTTCCATGTGATCAAGGAACTTCACCACCCAGTGGTCCTGTACATCACACTCAGCTGTCCGGCACATTGACCGAAATTGTGCTCGGGCTTAATCAATTAAGTCTTAATTCTACCACCTCCAAAAAAGCAAATCATAGTTCACATGCGTCAGCATCTAAAGTGCCACAAGTCGCCTGCCCGAAAACTGTGAACACTATATTGCAAACCAAAGCAACGGCAATTAAAACGGAGTTAGGATCTCATCAAGCGGCTGCTGATTTGCAGAGTCAGCAATTAAATTCTCCGCCACCACACAAGCCGGAATCGCCCCCGACATCCGTTAAGGATCCCACTTTGAATGGCATCAAACCTTTCACTTGTGAAGTGGATGGCTGCGTCTACGGGAGTGTGACTAGTAATGCTCTGATGAAGCACTATGTCAGAAAGCATGAGTATTCCGACGAGAAGGTGAAACGAATGGACATTTTCAACCCTCATAAGTTCAGGCCTTTCAAATGCCACCTCTGCTGTAATAATTACAAAGAAAAGAAAGAGTTGAAAGCCCATTATATTCAGAAACATGAGCTGAAAAAGGATACGGCCGCGGAAATTCTGTGCTCTTTTGCGAGGAATTCGGATGATTCTCAACCCTCTCCTCTAAAGACAAAGGAGGTCAAGACTGAGAAAAAGGATGAGCTTATTGGAAAGAACGTGCTTCTAAGTGGAGAACACTGTGTGTGGAAAGACAACACTGAAAGAACCAATGGCAAAATTATGACCAAACACAAGAGTCTGAGGGGTAAGCAGATGTTGTCCCCATCATCACAAGAAGGCACTTCTGAGGATAAAGCAGTAGGTAGTGATGCAGCCTCGGTAAACAGAAGGGTTAGTCAACGTCTGATGACTAAAGTGAAAGAAGACGGAGACAAACCCTATTGTTGTTTACATAAAGGCTGTGGCGCTGGCTTCGCTAGGAAGTTCAACCTTCTGCGTCACCTACAGGCTGTGCATTACCACCGCTCCAGTGTTTGTTGGCAAAAGACTTTCACTTGTAAACATGATGGATGTAATAAGCGGTTTAATCATCAACGCAGTCTAAACAGACACTGTCATAAGGTCCATCCAGTATCTGAGGATCCCATTCCGAGGTTCAAGTGTACCTTTCCCAAGTGCAATGCAACCTACCACCTGAAGAGCAGCCTTATCCGCCACAATAATCAAACACACCAGGCTCAGGCTCTGCCGAAGTCCGCGGCTCCATCTTCTGTCTGCAAGTTCAAAGACGTCTACAGACGCTACGACAACTCAGGTCCCCTTGTGGTGCGTCTACAAAGTACGCACAAGCGAGAAAGTTCCAATAGTGGCTGCCAAAAAAAACTCATCATCACACCTAGTGCTCAGTCTCTGAAAGTTTCCAAAAGGCCGTCTTTAAGTTGCTCTCCTAAAGCCGAGCAGAATGTCGAACACAACAAAAAAAACCCAGAGGAGGAGGCGGGTAACAAATGTGTAAAACCAAAGACATGGGGCAAGTTTGTGTTCCGTACACCTGAGGAGGCTTTGCAGATGTGCCAAGATCGCTGCTTATCTGAGGCTTATCCATGCATGGTACAGAGCTGCAATTCCGTGGTAACCAGCAAGCGCAGCCTGCACCGACATTACCTACATTGTCACAAAATGCTAAACCCCAATGTGAGGACAAATAGAGACACCCTTTTTTATACTGCTGAACAACTAGAAGAACTGATACAAAAGAAGTCCACTGTATCTGCTTTGCCAGATTCAGACAGGGCTCCCAATGGGGTCCTGAAAATGGAGTATCAAGCCAAGCCTGAGAACTCTGCAGCAACGTGCCTTCCCATGAGCCTTCATTCTGTCAAATCTGAGCAAACGAATCAAGAGGCGTCTCCCTCAAGGCGGCCCCTTCCTGAATGCAGCATAATGATTGGTGCGGATGATATGCTGTATGGAGAGTCTAATGGCCATGCAGAGAAGCTTGTAGATGCAGAGCGCCCAACTGAGGAGGACCGAAGACAAACGGACTCTCCTGCGCCTCCTCTTGTGCCCCCTCCACCTCTTGATCTTTCTCCACCTTCTACTCTTAGAATAAACGTCAACAGTGCTTCACTGGATCCTTTAAACCGAGACAGCAAGGCTGTTAGTGTTCCTGCTACCATCTATATACATACGAATGCTTCTGTGACACGTCAGCCTCTAAGAGGGAAGAATTCAGAACTCGCTGAACCGTTGCCCTCCTCACCTCATCAACTTGCTCAAAAAGACACCATGGTACCCAGTCTAGGGCAACGGGCATTCGACATGGCGGCTTACAAGCCATTGGGTTTTGAGTCCTCTTTTTTAAAGTTTATACAGGAGACTGAAGAGAAATCTCAGTTTGACCCCCTGCGGACAGTCTTAAATCCTTGCTATAAACCCGACGCTTCCCGTCGACGTGGTTCCTTCCGACACAACTACTCTGTCAAGGAGAATAACTTAAGACGGTCCAGCCTCAGTCACACTCGGATGTCTCATTTGTCCCCCCTGAAGTCCCTGCTTTCCACAGAAGAATGTAGTTCTATCCAAAACCTGCGTTTTATCTTGGAAAGAGCCTTAATGGGTTGTGGTGACCAGGCAATAAAGCAGCTTCAGTTCCTCAAGCCTGTGGTGGTCCTGGAAAGACCCAAGTCATCCGCTTCCCTGCTTGATCTTCTGCCCTCTGAAACACAAGCATAAACTGCGCAAACTGCTGCTTAGAACTGTGTAGAGTTTTCACCTCATGGTTTTGCTTTCCTTTTGTTTTTGGTGATCCAAAATACTTCCACAGTATTTTTTAATTGTCATTATTACAACTTGGTTAATGGCCAAACTGCCAAGGTGATGTTACCTTGATTGCTTAACAGTCACAGGTTTATATGTGTCAAAAACAGCAAATAAAAAAAACATCTGGGAATTAAGTTGTTAATGTTTTTTTTTTTATTATTTTTTAATTATTATTATTTATGCCCAAGCTCATGCTATGGGTTTCAAAAGAATTTGTGTTGTCAATTCATGTCACATTTATTTGAAAGACATGAAATTTGTTTGCCAAAGTAAATAATGCAAAGTGTAAACTATAAAAATATGACTTGCATTCTTGTGGTTATTAAGTAATATTGGTTAACTGGTTTATTTTTAAAATATTTTTCCCCCTTTACATGCTGTACATTTCATCCAAATGAAAAACACACACAGAGAACATTGTTCCTACTCTCATATAATCATAGAACTTCTGTTCCTACACTGACCTTGACTGTGTGTATTTGATGCCCACGTTATCATCTAGACAGTTGTTTCTCACCATGAGCGCAGAAAGATGACCTGTCTAAGTGCAGTGTGTATTCTGTTCTGTAGTACAAGCTACAGAGTTTTAACGTTTAATCACGTTATGTTACATCTATTCAGATGTATTCACATTTATAATACATTTACGGTATCTGGCAGTTGCCCTTATACAGATGATGTACATTTTATTTCATTAAGCAATCCGTGCTGTTGAGGGTTAGGGGCCTTGCTCAATGGCACAACAGTACAACATGATTGTTCTTGGGTTTGAACCTGGGATCTTCCGATTAGTAAAGGATCTCTTTAATCAATAAACCTGCCAAATGTACCAAACAAGTACAAAGAATTCTTACAGTAATATCCTCATGGGATTTCCCCTTTGGGTTCTTTGGCATTCTGTAACTTCACAAGAAGGTCCTTCAAGTTGATTGGTTATGCTTATTTGCTCTGCATGTGAATATGTAGCAATATAATGCTTCATGTCCAATGATCCTGGAACTCTGGTCTCTGGTATCCACCTTAACCCTTAACGAAGATCTAGCAGTCACTGAAGATGAATAAATACTTCTGCAGTAAGTTTGCATTCATTTACAGGGTGGGTGAGCATTAACTAGGCATTAACAATTGGCAATAAAATCCATATTTCTAATTTATTGGAACAAATTGTATTCCAAAATGAAAGCAAATCTTTACATTTCAATGTAGACACCAGTGGCTTCAACCAGTTTCCTCAAATGGCTAGGGATGGAATGCACAGTCTTCTTGAAGGAAGTTGTTTGGGATATTGATGAGAACCTCCTGAATCCAAGCCTCCAAGTCGTCTAGTGTTCGAGGCTTTGTCTTGTAGACCTCCTCCTTTGCGTAGCCCCATAGGAAAAAAAAAAAAGTGAGATCACACAGAGTAAGATCTGGACTTTTTGGAGGCCATTCATGAGGTCAGCATCAATTTCCTGGAAAATGCTGGTCTAACTAAACCCACGATAAGAGCAAAATGGAGGGGGAGCATAAAGGTCATACATAGTGGCCACTGAACAAGCCTCCAGGGACAGTGTAATGATCTGGTGTTGCTTCAGTTACTCAAGTTTAGGCTTAGTAATGTGGCACTAAAATGAAGTCAGCTGATGACCTGAATGTACTAAATGATCAGGTTATCACATCTATGGAGTTTTTCCCCCTGATGACACAGGAATATTCCAGGACTCAGATTGTGACAGAATGGTTTGGGAGCATGGGGAATAATTTTAACACATGAACTGGATACCGCTGTAATTAAACCTGAAGGTGAACGAAATGCAGTGTGCAATGTTATTTTTCTTTGGCTGGTCTGTGTGTAATGTCTGCAGGCCACCAAACTGGGTTTTCTGGACTGAAAAACTGGTGCCGTTGCACAGTTCAGATCTGAAAAATTTATTTTCTGAATAGAGACCATTAGAAGGCAGTGTTTTACAATTTCCTGACGATTCATTCGGAATTAAAAAGTAAGAAATGGTTTAAAGAACGTTAAGCCAGAAGACTGTTGTTTGATGTAGGATGATGTATTTACACTGCATTTGAAACAAGCTGTCTGAACTGTGTTGCAACTTTAGTTTCTAAATGGTCAGGGTTTTAGCCATGATTTGCTCCCCTCACTTTCAGTAGCAGGAGTTTGAGTTGAACTGAAGGTCATGGACCTTGTATGTGAGAAAGCCTTGGTGGTAGTTGTTGTGTAAATGATCTGTCAAAACCTAGGTGAAACAGTGAATTTTCAGATAGGATCATAAAACAAAGTTTTTCATAATACTTAATGCTTATTAATACCCCTTATCCATCCACCCCCCCCCCCATCCATGCTAATGTTTTGTAAATATGCGTACACTTTTATATTTTTATCAGATAAAAAAAAACACATGTGCCAAGTACATTTCATGACCTTTTATGTAGTGTCTAACTTTTTTTTAAATTAAAATCTTTCAATGATCTTAATTGCCATACAGGTGAAACTTGGCCAATGAAATGCATGAAAATACATAAACCTGAAAACGTGCATCATTATAAAATGCAAAATTAAGATATTGCAATATGAATTGGACATGGTTACAGATAGGGATGCACCGATACCGGTATCGGGTATCGACCTCGATACCACATTTTCTAAAGTACTCGTACTCGTTAAAAGTC
>JAQMYG010000005.1:3976611-3997375 GCA_030014215.1 Clariallabes teugelsi
ATAAAATAGATTTTACATTTCTACATTGTAAAACATTACTGCTATCTAGGTTAGACCCTGTGCAAGTATTAAATTGTTTGAAATGGCTTTGTGATCAGTGAAGTAGTACTCTAAAATATAAACATGGACCTAAAATAAATCCTCTTTAGGTTTAAGACAAAAGTATACAAAAAAAATAAAAACCTCTCAAGGTGTCGAATATCACTGAACTTCATTATGTCAGCTGTGTCATAAACTACAATAAGTCCCGAACATACGAACAAGTTTCTGTTTGCAAGTTCGAATTTGTTCGTAAGTCCAACAAACATTGTCTAGGTAATAGAATACCAACATAATTGGTATTATAATATTATGTCTATACACATAATATTACAGTACAGTGTTCGTAATATCATGCCGATGGCTAAACGATTCACGGTAAAAGAATGAGCAATGTCTGCCGTCTTTTCACCTTGATCCATTGTCTAAATTATTTTCAATTTTGTCTCCATTGCTGGGTGCGTCTTAGCAGTACCAGCTTCATCGCATCACGAGATCTTGGGATTCAGTGTGTGTGTGTGTGTGTGTGTGTGTGTGTGTGCGCGAAGTGGATGTTAACAGAATTCATTCCTTGGTGACAAAAAAAAAAAAAAAAAAAAAAAGGGGACAGTTAGGGACTGTTTAGAGGAGGTAGGTGTAATCATTGTCAAGGTCTACAAATAACACTCAAGAAACTGAAAGGTCAGCTTAGACTCCAGTCTTCAGTCTGATTCAGTTGGATCACGAAAAATTTGGTCTGCGAGCGTTTTGCAAGACGAGCAAATTTTTTAAAATAAAATTGATATACGAGTAGTACGCATGCGCTTAGTCTGCCGAGCATCACATGATCACAACTGAGCCAATGGTGCTTCTCTCTCTCTTACGCTATGGGATTGTGGGTAATCGTCTTCTAAGCTCAGTCTCGATGCGCGTGCATCACTTGTATAGTCAACATCCGTACGCGTGTGTACTGTTTACTACAACACTGTGACTGTGTGTGCATGCGCGTAAAGCAAAAGTCATTAGAGAGGTTTCTTATTAAAGATCCAGAATCGCTCTGTCAGAGAGCACGGATTCCATGAGTGTGTGTGTGTGTGTGTGTGGGTGCATCTGTACATGCAAGCTAGTGTCATTAGAGAGGTTCCTTATTAAAGAAGTTTCCTGACAGAGCAGTGTTTCCGTTAGTGTGTGTGTGTGTGTGTGAGAAAGTCGTTCTACACAGTAGTCCCCTCCCTCTTCCTCTCCTCTTGCCTTTACGCATACACACACACACACACACACACACACACACACCCACACACACCCACACACACCCACACACACCCACACACACCACACACACCACACACACAGAAAATGGTTGTAATGCTTAATGCAAAATTTTTGTTAAACCCCTTTAATTAAAGGTAAACGTCCATCACTTTAATCCCATCTTGACTGATATATTTTAGATGGTGGTATACAGAGGCAAAAAAAATGTGAACCTGAGAACTGGTGGGAGAAAAAAAATAAATTGCCTGTTTTATGAAGCAGACACACAAACATTTTACATACAGAAGCATTAATGTTAACGTTTTCTTTCTATTCTTTGAAACAGCTAGTAATACACAAAGTGTACATGTACATTTCTCTAGAGTCTACATCTTCACTTCAACAGAGAATTTTATTTCAAATATTTTAAAATATTTTAACACAGACCCTAGTATAGGCCTCATGGGAAAATGATCAATATACAGTATTTACAAACCGCCCCCCCCCCCCTACCCCCCAAAAAAAAGAAAAAAAAGAAAACAACAGAAAAAGATATATAAAATGTTAACCACCATATTTTTTTACATTTATATTTATTTAACATACAATTTTCAAAGCAACCATTATTTTGTGCATTAGATCATATGCTACAAAAGGCAAACTATTTAAACACACAGCATCCTATAGATTTTTCAGCATAGGATATCTTATCTGAGCAGTAGGGATTGCACAATCAGGTTAAGTTTAAAGTTCAACAGGTTTTTCGATATGGTTCAGTATAGCGGCTCAAAATTTGCTCTACCAAATTTTTAACAGTCTTAAGCAGGACATTAACGGTATTTATTTAGAACGCTCAATGAAATGAAAGAAAGCGAAAGTACAGAGTACTAGGCTATAATCTTGCATATCTTATATCATCTCCTCTTACTGTTCCTAGAAATAAATAAAGCAAGCACATAATAATATCATTGTTATTACTATTTCCTGATCATACCTGAACACCCCTTAGAGACAGCTGGCACTAGCAGGTTGAGTTTCAATTTCCTGATCTGGACTGGGTTAGAGTGAACTTTACTTGCCTTGTGTCGGTACTTCACACCGGGACCTTTCGTGAATAGCGACAGCAGATTCGATTACAGTAGCATCAGGTACCATACGGCTTGTGTTTCAGATCAGAAGTAAAACCGCGGGGGTACAGTACAGTAATAATTAACGCTATGGCTCCTACGATACAGTGACACACTAATACCTCACTTTACTACATCTTTATTAGCTATTTGTGTCTTAATAAATATTTCCTTACAGCATGGACAGAATGTCAGACTCTGGGTTTTTTAAAAGAACTAATAATTGAACTAAAATTAACTGGTGCCCACCTGAGAGCAACAGAGCTGAACAACAAGGGTTTCCCTTATATGAGGTCATATTAGGTTATGTAATGCTAATAGACAATAAAGGAAAATGGAAAAAGATTAAAAAAAACAGGGATGCCCCCCCCCCCCATTTGCATAATAGGTCCCCTTGAATGTGACATCAAGAAACAATTTCAATATACCTTTGTTAATAAAAAAAAATAAAAATAAAAAGTAGTTAGAAGCCGGTTCATGGCTGCACTGAAACACGCAACGCTTTTATTTATTGCTAATTGACTAATTTACTACACGAACACGTCGCCAAGCAGCAGAACAGAAGTCCAACTGGAAGATACGATGAGTCAGCACTTTATTGTTCAGCCCACATCATTTGGATTTCATTCTTTTGTCCGCTGTTGGACTACGACAGCATTGTGGACTTATCAAAAATAAATACACTGAACAACACTGAAAGACCGGAACGCCAGTTCATAGCCATTATGTCATCATGAATCTTATTTCCTTGGAAATTAATACGTTCTATTTGATCAACTATCTGAATTTGACTCGGATGAGACGTGATTTCGTGATTATGAACCCACATACAGATCTGTCTCATTTCTTTCTTCTTCATGTTGTTCCTACTTGAAGTTAACGAACCAGACATCAAGCCTCTCAGTACTGATACCGGACGTGACGTGCCGTGATTTACCCGAAACAGAACAGGACCCGTTTCCAATCTTGTGCAATAAACAAACAGTTGAATGAACGGTTTTCAGACATTTAGAGTAAGCTGTGTAAGCTGTAATCTTTGCCTACTGTGATACAACGCAGGATCAAACAACTTCAACTGTGGCGTCAAAACAGGGAGGCAGTAAAGAGCGTTTTATATTTAAAAATCATGTAAATGTGTTTAGTATTGTGTTTCTAAAGCACACAGCTTGAACATGAACAGAAACTGTGGCCTGATCTCCTCTTGTCTCTTAGATAAGCAAAACGAGATATCGGTTCTTCTAAATTCAGGAGTGTTTCTGCTGATCGTGCAGTGTTTGCATGCTGAGCTCCGGCTGCACTAAAGGCCATGGAGGGAAAAGGCCGACTGTCATGCTTACACACATTTCTTTTCTTTTTTTATCCACTGCAACAAAAATACAACGCCTTCCTCGCTCTCTCTCTCTCTCTCTCTCTCAACCAACCCAACCCCCCACCCGTACAATAAATTGCCTACTTTCTCTCTATGGAGGAAAGCACTTTTCTTTCCTTCACACACATCTACAAGAGAATGAGTGTCCTTTCATCCTGTATTATTAATGAAAGAACATGATTTTTAAAAGATGGCCTCAATGCAGTTGCACAAACATGAGCAACATTATTGACATATTGAATTATGGACAACTACTGATCCTTTCTTGTTAGCACCGTCGCCTTGCAAGTCCAGGGTCCGGGTCCCAGCCAGGTTTGATTCCCACCTCTGCGTGCATGTTCTCCCTGTACTTGGTGGGTTTTGGTGCCACTGTTGGGCCCACTGTACTTGGTGCCACTGTTAGGCCCTTGAGCAAGGCCCTTAACCCTCAACTGCTCAGATGTGTAATGAGATAAAAATGTAAGTCGCTCTGGATAAGAGCGTCTGCCAAATGCCTAAATGTTTTCTCAGGGTACACCGGTTTCCTCCCACAGTCCAAAGACATGCAGGTTAGGCTAAAGGCTAAAGTTTCCAAATCGCCAGAAGTGTGTGAAAGTGTGAGTGTGTATATGTCTGATGGATTGGGGCACCCTGTCCAGGGTGTACCCCGTCTCGCACCCCAAGTCTCCTGGGATAGGCTCCTTGTGTACAGGATTAAGCGTTAAGACGATGAGTGAGTGTGAGTGGGTTCCCACTTTTCATTTAAAAAATCACAAACCATACATTTCCAAATTGCCCAATTAAAGGTACTCTTAGAGATGCGTAGTTCAGTCCGTTTGAGTTTCCCCATCAGTGAGAGTTAAAGACACAGCATTCACACTCGGGTGTGGACCAAAACAACCTGCAGTTCATTACACAATAAGAAAGCGGTTTCACTTGGAATCGCACACAATCAGAAAAACATGACATAACTAGGAATGGGAACAGATTTTTGCACAAAAAATTGCCAGCTAATTAGGTCTCTAAGTTAGCTAGTTAGTTTTTCTGTTCATTTATGTTGTAAATTTATGCTGCATGTAGCACCTTGGTCCTGGAGGACCGTTGTTTCGTTTCACTGTGTACTAACTGTATATGGTTCAAGTGACAATAAAGCCGACTTGACTTGACTAGCTGTCGGATTGAGTTGCAAGACTCAGAGCTGAAGAGTTGTATGTTCTGGTTATTTGGAAAGATGAAGAACATGATAAAATAAAAACTGGAAGTAATCCATAAAACTTTTTTAAACTAGTTATATAATATACAGTACTGTGCAAAATTCTTGAACAACCCTGCATTTCTTTATCTTTTGTTTCTAAAGAGCCAGCCTATCTTGTATGTTTAGTCTTGAGGAATACAGTAATAAAGTAGTTCTCCAGAACAGTTCTCATTTCTGAAGGACTTTTTTTGTTTGTTAAGCCACGAAGTAACCCAAGATCATTCAACCATAAATGAACAACTAACTTAAGGCATGAATCCGGGGGGAAACAGGTGCAGATGATGACAGATGATCAGGTCGGTGATTAGTTTACTGCTGATGCTGAAATGCTGAGAGGGGAAATGAGGTCGCTGCTGAGCTTGTTACATAAGCAACCAGTTTTTAAATTGTATCTTTAAGCACTTTGCAGCCTGTCACAGTAAAACATTTTCTCCAATTTCTTCAATTTAATCTATTTTAGTATAAAGAAATGAGGGGGCGCTCAAGACGTTTGCACAATACTGTACATTATTATCATTATTAACATTTGATTGAGCACCAGCTCTGGGTTTTTCCACACTCATGTGATTTCTCCATACTCTCCATAGTAAAGATTCATCCTCTTTCTGTTTCTGCATTTGTGACCAATGGATGAACAGCCCTCATGATCAAGTTTTCCACGCTTCATTAACCTAAGCACAGTTTTATTGTTTTGTGGCCTGTTAAACCAGACCAATGAGTTAAATAACCAGCTTAAGGAGTGCATTCCATTTTTTAAGACTGTGGCTGGTTCTGCAGGATGCAAAGCAGCTAATTTCCTTATACAACTGCACAAACTGTATCCTGAGACTATTTTTTAAGCAAAGGGTTGTCACACAGTTTATTAACTTTGATTCATTAATTACTGTTTAATGCTTTGTATAGTATTTTTGAACGCTGAAGGCATCCTTGCTCTACAGCAGTTATTTGCATGTGCCGAGCTGAGCTAAGCAACGAGCCAGAGTAGGGTCATTTTTCCTCATGTAAATGACAATGAGGGAAAAATCCATTTGGCTTTCTATTTCGGCAACATGCACACTGAAAAACCATTTAAACTGCTCTATCTAAACAGCTGCTCCCGTGAAGGGGTCGCCACAACAGACCACCTGATCCACACACGGAACCCGGCACAGGTTTTTACGCCGGATGCCCTTCCTGATGCAACCCTCTCATTTTTCCTAACCGGGTTTGGGACCGGCAATGCATGCAGTAACTGGGAAGTATGAGCTGTGTGTGGCAACCCGCTGACACAAGGGCTCGAACCCAGATCCTCAAATCAACAACCGAGAGCCTTATCCACCTGAGCCACACTGGAGAATAGTGATGGGTTGTTCATGAACGATTCGTTCACTGAGAGTGATTCGTTCATTTTCTACAGGGCGCACGCATGTGCAAAGCTTCGCAAAACCCCGGTAAGGTTATGTACAGGAAACAGAAATGAGTAGTTACCTTTGATACTTTTTGGTCCGAATCATTAATTCTTTTGTCACGTGACTCCCATAGACGCTATGCCGTGCAATAGATTCAGAACGAAGACCAAATGACTCGGACCAGAAGATATGAAAGGTGAGCTGTTCATTCTGTTTATTATAATATGTCCTTAGCTGCTGCATTGTAATATTTTCATTACTGGAACTATAGCCAAAATTTGTGTATGCAGACGTATTGGGGGACTGTTTATTGAAAATTTAAGATTTTATTTTATTTCTGACAAAAACAACCAAATTAAATAAATTACTAAAAAAAAAAAAAAAAAAAAAAAAGATTTGTTCGTTTTGATGAACGAGATTCAAAGAACTGAGTCATTAAAATGATTCAAACTTTCCATCCCTACTGAAGAACTGTAAAAATAACTTAAAAGGGACTTTTGCATAGTACCTCCCCTTTAAGGTGTTCCCATGAAAAGCAAATTCAGCACTTAGAATCAACACCAGACTTTTATCATTTCCTTATTTGCCTGAAAATAACTAAGACACTTATCTTTGAGCAATTACTTTGTAGCCTGTAAAAATTAGTGCAATATGTTTTGTTAAACTCCCCCCCTCCCCACCCGCCTGAATTAAAGCTGAAGGTTTACACTTCAATTACATATTGATTGCTTAATTTAAAATTCATTGTAGTTGTGTAAAGATGCAAAAATATGAAATGTACATCCCTGTCCAAATACTTATGAACATGACTGTGGCTGCATGTGACTGCTAATGACACGGCCTTAGTGCACACTGAACCATTTTGCTGCAGCTTCATAACTTCACCAGTGTATATTGTGTTAACAGACAAATAAAAACCACAATCTGCAAACCAGAGCTCTTTAAGTAAACGTTCAGAAGTGTTAAGTTCCTGTTCCAGTGAACCACAAGCTTGCAGAAAGTAATGGCTTCATCATTTTCAAATCCTGCATTATGACACGATAACCCACATGATAATTAATCAATCAGATAAATCAGACGGAACAAAAGCCCTTCAGAGTGCAATTTTCAATCTGATCGTGCAATATAGTAAAGTGGGTTATCTGATTTATTTCAGAGAATAAATAAAAACCCTCGGCTCTACAGCTGATCAAACCCTAAGCACGCAGAGAGAGAGGGTTTGTTGTCAAGCCTTCGCAAAACTCGAGTCCTCTGAGATCTATTTACAGACAGATTAGAGAAATCACCTCCTCCCAAAGAGCCTATAATACTTTACACTGGCAGATTAATGCATAAACTAGCCAAGTGCCAAAAAAACATTTTATTTAGTTTAGCACAAATGCCAGTTTTATGATTCATGGGCTGGACAAGTTATAAATGTATCAGCTAGCCCACTGGTTAAGCTAAAGAACCAGTGTGTTGCTAAATCCAATGTTTTGGACTGGAGTACTAAATGCCTCGGGGAGGAAAAAAAGTGGTGCGAGGGACTGATGAAGATGTTGAGCAGTTGCCAGACATTTTACACAAGATCTGTAAAGATTTACTTTTCACATTCGGGGAAGCACCATCCCCAGTTCTTCCATGAAAAAAGAATGATCTTGAAGATTCACTCTCTTATATCATCTCATCTTCTTTTAATAAGGTGGTTCAAACGGTTAAGGCTCTGGGTTACTGATCTGAGGTCAGAGGTTCGAGCCAAAGCACCGCCAAGCTGCCACTGGTGAGCCCTTGAGCAAAGCCTTTAACCCTGTCTGCTCCAGAGCCGGTGTGTCCTGTCTGACTCTGTGCTCCGAAATGAACTT
Source organism: Clariallabes teugelsi (assembly GCA_030014215.1). Classification (NCBI taxonomy): domain Eukaryota; kingdom Metazoa; phylum Chordata; class Actinopteri; order Siluriformes; family Clariidae; genus Clariallabes; species Clariallabes teugelsi. Next base: position 3,984,840 of record JAQMYG010000005.1, read on the forward strand.
CCTAGATAAAAATCAGTTCACAAGATAAAAATCATTTCACTGTACTGTAAAGTACATGTGACAAATAACTTCATTTCATCTTATCTAATCTAAAGTAGCGCAATTCAGCATAGATGTGATGGTGACGTATTATAAACATGCAAGATCAGAAACTGCCTAATCTCATACTAATCAAGTATTTCGACCCTCGATCTCTATATTCAGTATCGAATCCATTTTTATCTTTATATTATCCCGCAGTCGTATGCAGCCCTGCCTGCACTGTCAGAAATAATGCTCTGCCCTCTGAAGAACAAACAAAGTAAATGTAACCCAATCAATAAGTCCATCTTACGGTCAAATTACACAGACATGCAGGATGTAAACAGACACCAACAGCTTTAGGATTAAACGTACGCACCAAAAATTGTTTCGCCATTGCTACGCCTACTATTTGTTTCAGATGAATCCATGCATACATGTGAAGACTCTAAAGATATTTCATTTTGTCAAAAGGATGGTTGGTCACTCTCAGGGTGGACCGTTCCAGAGACAAACAGCTAGGAATCTTAAAATGCTTGACATAGAATTACAGTGGAATTTATAGAAAAAAAGTAAAACATGAATGGAATCACGACCCGGTTGACCTGGACCGTCTGAAAGACGTCTTCAGTGATATATTGAGAACAACTCCCCCTTGTGAGTGGGTTAAAATCAACAAAGCATTCATCTCTAATATATCAGTTGCTTAAATGTGTAACAAATTTGGTACATATGGGCATCTATTTACTTCTCACTTATCTGTGTTTCATTATAACACCACTATGCAATTATTAGTAACTAAAAGGTAAAAAAAATAATAATAATAAAATAAAAATACACCTAAGACAAGAGTTTGTTCATTAAACCCCCATCATTTTTTTTAGTTTGTTATGACAGTGCATGACGTTCAACTTGAAATATTCAAAGACTTCAGCAATACACATGGGTGGGTCTGTGTGCGAGTTGCTCAAGACTTCAAGTTGATCCTGCATAATGGCATTTTAATCACTAAACTGGATGAGATCATAATGCTGACTTCTGAACTCTCGATGCAGATACCAGGCAGACTTTAGAAGTTCAGAATGAACAAGCTTTAGCAGCTATACTGTAGACTCTGAGAGCATGTACAAGATTGGGCTCAGTCACATCCTAAACATATCTCCTGTTATACTGAACTTCCTGCCTCATAACACACAATATGACTACAAAACAATGCCTGCTATCTGATATCACCCAAATGAGGATCATTTCACTGTTGAGTCTCAAGGTTTCTTCCTATTGCCATCTCAGGGAGTCTTTGCTTGCGCTAGTTCATCAGGGACATTTTAGTCATCATCTATTCCGCTTTATCCTGAGTACAGGGTCGCGGGGGGCCTGGAGCCTATCCCAGGAGACTTGGGGCACGAGGCAGGGTACACCTTGGACGGAGTGCCAATCCGTCGCAGGGACACAGGGCACACACACTACACTCATTCACACACTACGAGCAATTTGGGGAACGCCAATTAGCCTAATCTGCATGCCTTTGGACTGTGGAAGGAAACATGCAAACTCCATGCACACAGATCCGAGGTGGGAATCAAACCCTTAACCTAGGAGGTGTGAGGCGACAGTGTGTTAAACGCTAATCTGATCCCGAAATTCATGAGGGTTACTGTACGTTTCTAGAGCACTCGCGATTTGTGAAAAAAAAATGCAAGTTTTGGATGTGGTCGAACTATAAATGCCTATTTTTATAGTTTAAACCCAAAATCTGCTCCCAAAACACTTTAATTTCATTTCAAACAGAGCTTAATACATTACCCTTAAAAAAAAGAATGTAAAAGTAAACACCTATAATGTACAGCGCTGTACTACTGTGTCTCCCGCAGCGCGAGAATGTAAAATACAGATGTTACCCCGACATTTATTGTAATTCATGAAAAGCGTGTTTTTTTCACTATGCGCTGTCGTTTTCCTTGGTGCTGTAGGGTAAATACAGTAATAATTCACTATCCCAACCTGTGTTTTCCTCTACGGTTGCTTTGTGTTCTTTCTACAGTACTAAAAAATATATACAGTATTAAATTTTATAAGGAAATTTAGCTGAGTTTATGTAAATATTTATGTTGCAAAATTAGTAAATGGTATTGTTCTTAATAGTTTAGTGTTAAACCACATGAAAAATTATATATTGGCATGAAAGAAAGCCATACATTTATTTATTTATTTATTTTAATCGCAGAGAATATTTGCGGGCGTCGAATGTATACATATTTCCTCATACGTTTCATTCTCACTTCCCTAATTTTCTTTTTGATTCTGTAAAGCTGTTTCACAACAATGACCTTATTAAAAGCTCAATACAAATAAAATGTAATTTAATGAACTCATGTTATAATAATAATAATAATAATAATAACAATAACATTAGTGACTTCAGTGAGACTGGATATGAGGCTAAAATAAATCAAAGTATCCATTACTGTTTGATGAAAGTTCATTAAAGGGATACAATCCGACATTCAGTGACACACCAGTCAGCATCATGACTCTTTAAAAAGGCGGCTGCGCGCAGCACTGCATCGATTAATCGGGCGATTAATCGAGTCGTGGTCTGCATCGTGCATGACTTACCTTCTGCATTTTCGCCCCATGGCTTTCTCGGTCTCCGTGTCACCTTCTCCCTTGTCTTTCAACAGCGTGTCTGTAACGGAGCGCTGGTGCTCATCAGAGGGCGAGTTATTCCGCCTTCGCATCGCTGAAATGACAGGACAGGACCAGATGCGGAACAGATGAAGATGCGGATGAGGATGATGCGAGTTATTGACAATAAAGATGAATCAGCCGCCGTCTGGTTTCGGGATAAACAGAGACAGGTGCCGATTTTGATCCGAAGCTTCGCCCAGGTCTGACAGCGCGGCCGTGTTGTCCTCTCTCTCTCTCTCTCTCTCGCACTTCTACATTGTTTTCACAATGTGCGAGGTCTGCAAAGAGCAGCTGATCAATGCAACCTTTTCCTTAGCCAATTAGCGACAAGCAAATATAACCCTACGTCATATACCCCAAGACCAATAGGATTCAAGCAACCCGTTCCATGTGTTCCAACAGCCAATCAGAGACGAGCTGCGGCGGCCATCTTGGAAAAACTAAAGCTGTAGTGCGAGGTATTGTTAACCCACTCGTTTTGCGACAAACGCGCTATGAAACTATATGCGATACGAATTCGGGTGGGCAAAACAGTTGAAACGGATAATGCTTTGAACTGCTTCCTGTTTGATCTGCGATTACACTGTGCACTTTAATTTGTCGGCTTTTAATTCGCCAGCTGACAAGGCGAAGTTATCAAATATATTACTTTATTCCAGTTCTCCAGACAACATTCTTGACATTCAGGTGTTAACATGAGTGCGTTCGGGAATTCACGAAAACACCAAGCGTTAGCTGTTTCAGTTAAACTGATATCTAGAGGCAGGACATGCTTAATTAAACAGGTATGATTAATTAAAAAAAAAACATCTAATGAGGTTATAAACTATCTAATGTTATACTGTAGGATTTATAAGCTCACAGGACGTCTTCCGCATCACGTTACTCTTTATATCCCGTTTCACAAATCGTGCAGAAATTAAAGTCATATGTCAGAAATAAAGCACAAACCTGGTACATTTACTCATTTAGTTTCGGCGTCATTGAAACCAAGTTGCCCCATAGTTTCCCTTCCTATCACAGTTTCAGTCACAGACTCGTTTCTTGAAGCAGGTTTCAGTTCCAAACAGGTTCCATCCCACTACACTCGTACCCTACATAGTGAGCGAAGTCATGCTTTTTTTTCTCACCCTACCTAGTGCACTTTGTGTAAAATAGGGCGCTTTATTGTGATTCAGCCTTTTCGTTCACTTCTCTTCTGTTGTGTACTGTAGTGTGAAACTCAAAGACAGAGACTCAACATGACTGAACAAGGTACAGTAGTTAGGAAAGCTGAGTCTCTGGTTTGGGGGCTGGAAAGGAGGACCTTGGACAAAATGCTGTCCACATGTCCAACACCAGTCACCCTCTCTCTGTGTGGAGCCAAGCAGAGGAGCATGCTCAGTTCAGTGGCAGACTTTTGCTCTGCTGTCACACTCAGGAAATCATTCGTCCCCAGGGCCACACACTGCGTTAATGCCTCAGTATTCTGGGTCGTGATCGTCCCTCAACTACTACTCATCCAAGGGTATACATTTTGGCCTACTTCATAAAAGTCTCACTATTCACAGCTATATTTATTTATCTGCTCATTATATAATCTAATCTGTGATGGATTGGTCCCCCGCCCCAGGCCCTAAGTCTCCTGGGATAGGCTCTAGGCCCCCTGTGTCCCTTTCTACAGGATAAAGAGGTATAGACAATATCTATCTATCTATCTATCTATCACAGTATGCATAAGTTGTTCAGCCCCACCCACTGCTGACAGGTGCAGAAAATCAGTGTGGGCAACTTCATGACTTTGGATTGGGTTAACTGTAGTTCCAGTAGTTCCAGTTAAGTTATGCAGGACACTTGAGTTTTTCCAGTCCAACATAACACACCATGTCTTCATGGAGCTCGCTTGTTCTCCCTGTACTTGGCGGGTTTCATCCTGGTCCGCCTGTTTCCTCCAACAGTCCAAAGACATGCAGATTAGGCTAACTGGCTTTCCCAAATTGTCCGTAGTGTGTGAATGCACGTGTGAAGGGTAAGCGGAGGTCCTGCCATTTTTGTAGAAATGAAACCAAATACAGTGGTCACCGTTGGCCTCCAGGGTCCCTAGTTGGACTACAGAGCTTCCTAGATGGATGGATGGAACTATTTAGATGTTTGTTATTTTGCTGTGCTATTTTGAAGCCACAAGAGGGCAGCATTTCATTATTTTCTACTTCTATAGGAAATAGAATTTACTATATAAACCATTTTCAGACTAGAAGATTTTATTTTTTATTTTTTTTTATGAACAGTGAATCAAACATTTCCTACCTTTTGCCTGGTTTTATTCCCTGGTAGTATCCTGGTTGTACGTATTACAAAAACATCACCGCTAATTTGTCAATAAATGCAACTATATGTTCATCCTAAATTTAGCAATAAATAACATAAAAACGCATCACTCTTTTTAAATTTTATTGTCACTATATAGATATATCAGTAGACATCTCAAGAATAGTTTTTGCCCCTAAAAGTTATCTAACCAAGTCAGGAACAAAGGTTTTAGCTGCATTAACATGCAGCTCCATAAATTTATAAAAACTGCAGCCAAATTGAGGTATGAGGTCAAAGTTATAGAAACTACAATTGTAAAGAACACACCAACCTTTACGGTGACAATCCTATCAGACATAATGGCATATGAGTGAAAAGAAACATCACGCTCGTTGTGTTTTCCATGTAAAAAAAACAACAACAACAACAACAACAACAAAACATTTTAAAAATTGAGTTCAGTTTGGGAAAACTTTTGAAAAGATGTTAAAATAATAAATTAGAGATTGGTTAACCTAAATATTTAAATGTAATTCTTTAGTCTATCTGTAATCCAATGTGAAAGAAGGATTCAGAACACTAATGTTGAGATTTTATTGAACAAGTTTTAAGGGTTAAGATAAGAACACATTATTCTTAGTTATTTTAGCTTTAATTATATTTTATATATTATGAAATGTACACTGCATATACTGTAACATGGACGCAATGGCTGCAAATTTTATAGAGTGACCCATGACTAATGTGATGGTTGTTCCACAGCATTAAATGTAAATATAACTGATGAAAACAATTTGCTGTTTTAACCCTTTAATGTTCTGCTCAACTTTTTGTTAAAGAACATTTAAAGTCACTATATCTAATTGAAAAATGTGTCAAACCTAACCTGACTGAGCCATCTCTACCGCTTGGTTGAGGTATGTTATTCTAAGAAAATCCACTAGATGTCACTGTGTCTTTAAATACGAAGGGGCATTCAAGTCAAACTGGGACTTGTGATGAGGTTTCTTGTGAATGAAAAAGTAAAACCGATTGACATTTACAGAAGACTTCAAGCACAGTACGGTGAGGAGACTCTTAGCCGCAGTAAAACGTTAGAATGGTTCAAACGTTTTAAAGAAGAGACACATCTGTCTATGGGAACTGTACACACAATCGTTCACCAACACCACTTGCACATTACAGGAACGCGGGTGGGAGTTATTGCCACATCCTGACATCTACAGCCCTGAACTCACTCCAAGCCATTTCCACATGTCTGAGTGAGGAGTTCCTGGGAGGCCGGCGTTGTGAAGATGTGAAGCAGGCACTCCAATGATGGCTCCAGTGTACTGAGAAAACTTTCTACCCTGATGGTATCCAAGGACTAGCATTAGTGTAGCAGGGGATTATATAAAGAGAAATAAAGGGCTGTGTTCGGTAATTCTGCACAATCAAAAGTCGTGATTTCACTCAAACACCTCTCTAGATGTTTTTGTTCATTGAGGTTCTCTCGCCAAGGGGTCATGAAGCCAAGCCTTTCACATGGCAGGGGAGAAGCCTACCACTTAACCACTCATGTCCTTGGGGCTTTAAATAGCATGCCTTTTCAAATGATTTGTACCAACTAGTGTGCCATTAGAAATAAGGTGAAAATCGAAGGAGAAAACAAAAAAACATTTGCGTTGTTACAAAAGTTTATTTATTTATTTTTAATTAAATGTACGGATACTTTTACCGCAATGCAACATTTCAACCATTTGGAAGAGGCCCATACAGGGGTCTACAGGGGGATTTTACTGATTTTACAGTAGTACTGTAACTATACGAGTAATAAAACATATGCAATTATTGGTAAATAGTTAACCCTTTAACTTTTTTAACTTTTAACCTTTTACCATTGTGTTGGGTCGTATCACACCGCTTAACTGTTCGTTATTTTCCAGTAACATCATCCCAGATGTTTTATTCCTTACTTCTTAGTAAATGTCTTGATTGTATTGATTTGAAGCCTTGAACAAAACTTTTGTTATTCTGTAATGGATTGTCAAAAACAAAGAAAAGGATTTGAATGCTAAGCAGAAGACTGGATAGTTTGAATACATCTTGTTTAAGCAGTTTCACTGGCTTTCACCGAGTGACTTTCTCTGATACGGCACTTAAACCCGAGAACGCATCTTCCGTCTTCAATGCCGAATCTCTCCTCTCCTTTTCCCGCTGACAGCTGGCATTGTACGCGCGTGACGTGTTTCCTTCTGTTGCCGTGACAGGCGTGGTGCTGGCTTTTGTGTCGACACAAGTCCGCGCTCATTTACATATTAAGATTATGCCACTCCGCGTCACATCTCGGCCCAAAGTGCAAGCCCTGCCTAATGTGTCACGCGCATGAGTGTCATTTCAAAAGACTCCATGCACACGCATGTGTGTGAGCTCTCTCATTATTCTGTCCCTGCTCTATGAAGTGCTGATTGCCCGTTCTTTGTTTTCACGTTCATTTATTCGAACACCCACCCTGTAATCAACTCGGCGGAAATAAGATGTTGAAAAGATGACGCTAACGTGAGTGCATTTGTGCTCGCACTGACTTTCTGCTCATCCCAACCATCAGCGTGCACAATATCCATCAGAGCAGTAAACCCCGAGCGCTTTATAGCATTAAAAACAGAATTAAAACACAGCCATACAGGGAGGAGGGCCATCATCAGAGCTGATCAGTCATCCCTCTCTCGAGCTCTCTTTCATTCAGCGTAATGCCAGTGATGAAACGGCTCTCTAATTTCAGTAATTAGAGCGGTCAGTTAGTGGTTGACAACGTCTCATTGCAAAGTCCTTTAAGCTTTCAAAGACATCAGTGAAAACAAACCCCGGCGACACGGCACGAACTGGCGCGCGGAAACCAGCGACAGTGGAGTTACGTTCAGTGCACTAAGTGGTACTTATAGCTTTCAATTAAACGCAATAAGGTGTGTAGCATTTGCCTTATATGTCCTTCACCAAACATTTTCAAACAAAGCAGTGATTCGTGTCCTTATCACATTCAACAGGAACGTTCTTACTGACCCCTCATTAGTAACAAAGGCAGTGGTGTGGTGGTTAGCACTGTCACCTTGCATCACAGGATCCTGGGTTCGATTCCCGGGTCTGTCTGTCTGTCTGGCTGTCTGTGTGTGTGGAGTTTGCATGTTCTCCCCATACGCTTCCTCAGGGTTCTCCAGTTTCCTCCCACAGTCCAAAGAGATGAAGATTAGGCTAATTGGAGTTCACAAATAGTGTTCCTGTAGTGTGTGGATGCGTCTGTGAGTGTTGACCAGAGGTCATACAAAATGGGAATAAATACAATGGTCGCCATTGGCCTCCACAGTCCCTAGTTGGACTACAGAGGTTCCTAGATGGATGGATTTTGATCCATCCCAATCAAATGGCATTTTACATTTTCTGAGCAAAATCTCTAAAGCTACTTACAGCCAAAAAAAAAAAAAAAAAACTACTTTTTTAAATAGTACACTTGCAAAATAGAAAATTCATTTCAGTTCTATTCTTAAACCATCATCATTGACCAGTAGTTGCCTGTAACAACCTACAGTGCACGCCATCAGTCACCGCTTTAAGGGGAACATACATTGCTGAGGACCCCAAATTCTTTCATCCCACATGCGCCCACACACATTCACACACCCAGTCATAAGCTAAACAACAACCAGAATACACTGCATGTCTTTGGACTGTGGGAGGAAACACTGCAATCACCCAAAGAACATACAAACTCCAGAGTCGAGAACCAAACCCTCGAGTATGGAGCTGTGAGACAACTGTGCTAATCACGGAACCAATTTCAAATAATGCCACATACAGTATATGGACATAAGTATTAGAGCCAAACCTGTTAATTATTGAATTCAGGTGTTTCCGTCATTCAGGCCCCTTATCCCCAGTGAATGACAATCTTAATGCTTCATCATACCAAGATGTCTTGGAAAATGTTCAGCTTCTATGCAACTTTGCCTTATCTATTTCAACATGACTGTGATCCAGTGCACCAAGCACATGGTTTGATGAGTTCAATGTGGAAGAACTTGACTGACCCCCACAGAGCCCTGACCTCAACCCCATCAAGGACCTTTGGGATGAACCAGGCCTTCTCGTCCAACATCAGTGCCTGACCTCATAAATGCTCTACAGAATGAATGGACATGAAACACTCCAAAAGCTTGTGGACGGCCTTCCGTGGACGCTGTTATAAAGTCACTGCAAAAGGGGGACCGACTACACATTGAAGTGTATATATTTGGATACAACGTCATTGCATGTTTGGCCAAATACTTTTGTCCATATAGTCCACATAATGATTGAAATATTGAAACATATTTTTTATACATAATTGGTAACTTTATGCTTTTTTTGTATCCAGAGGAATTCGCTTTAAGATCTTTGTTACCTCCCGTTATATAAAATTCTCAACAAAAAAAAAAAGTTGGGGGGAAATTAATTTGACTCAACTGACTGATCAAAGTGAAAACTGTGACTGTATTAATTTTTTTTTTAAAAGAACAGCTTGAGCTGAAAAATTAATCACATAAAACAGCATACAGTAATACAGTAGCATTAATATTAGGATTAACATTCCGATTTATTGAATGGTTTCTTCTTAAGCTGCCAGTTACACCGGTGCTAATGTTTGCCCTCTTTATAAATGTGGCCCCTGGGGTAGAAAGAGGCTGTAATGTAAATGAAAATCACCAGCGGCATGAAATTTTAGTCTGATGATCATACGGTGTTAATTTCACTGAAGACAGCTTTTCTGATTTTCAAAACATTCAAGGGGTAAATCTTCATCACTCACTCTAATAATAACTATTATTTAGTATTTACTGTCTGTTTCAGTATTAACACAATAAATACGGCACATAAAAAGCCCTTGCCAGATATCTGTCTCAATTTTTTATCCGTACAGTGACCAAAAACACAGATGTGTCTCTTCCTCAAGTTAGCAATACATTATCCGTCAATTTATCCATCCGTCAAAGGATCAGGCGCTCCACTCTCGGAATGTTCACGCGGTGGGCTCCGAGCCACCTTGGCTGGGTTCGTCATTCATGGACGCACATATTTCTTTAAAACCTTTGCATCATTCAAATGTTTTTACTGCGGCTAATACAATATGTGTATCGGTTTTACACCTTCATTCACGAGAAATTTCAGCACAAGTCCTGGTTTGACTTGTATAGTACTGTTCATTACCAATAATCACTACAATAACAACATTACCCTGGTAGCTACCATACAAAATGAAAGCACATTTTAATCTTTCTGACTGATCAGAGGCATTAAAGGTACAGTGAGAATTGTGTTAATTAATTTTCCACCCAAATTACTGCTGTAAGTAGTTTGGCCTTCATGTCTGCTGTTAAAAGTGAAAACTAACTCATTTCAGGATTAGTCAATAAAGCTGCGAGTGTGTTAAGCGCCTACTCAGGCAGGCCATGATGCTATTAGTGCACAGATCTGTGTGTGGGCAGAGCGACTTGCTGTTGCGTAGCAACAAGACCCGGCCGCTGTTGATGCGGTGATCTCATCTCTCTTGTCTTGCATGGCTCTCCACACACACACACCGAGTATATACACAAACACACGGCAAGCAGTGTCCTGTCTGGAGGTCGAGTGGTCCTCCACTTTGTCCTCTGTTAAAATAACCGAGCCGCCTGCGTCGATTGTGTAAATTGAATCGTCCCACTGGAGCCTTGAGCAAGGGTGCTTCACGCTGTTGCTAATCACTGCATTTTATTAGCACGGAGAGAACAGAGGTGAGTTGACGAATAAAATGTATTCATCGTCCACAAGCAGAAAGTTATCTGTCGCTCAGGTGTCGTTGTACTTAAAAAAATGAAAATTTTTTCCATCACATTACTAATTTCATCATGTAAGCATTTGGACTCCTATGAAGTTGGACTCCATGCATTGTCCGAATGTTTTATAGTGTCCGTGTGATGGATAAATCACTGCAGGTGAGTCTTCTTGTTTTAAAGCAGCAGTATGTAATGTTTAGAGCCCCCTGCCTCTTATACGTATGGTGTATTGTAATGAAAAGATTTCCCCCTTTCGCCTGAAACAATGTGATTCTGACCCGTTCTGCTCTCTAGACCTGCCTGATCCATCCTGGTGCCCTACTTCTGGTTGGAGTTTTCATCACATGGAGACCACTTACGACTGCTGAGGATGATCATGTATGGTCTGCTTAAAGATACTAGTGACTCCTGAGGATGACACCACTTAAAATCATGTTTTATCTTAAAATCAAACAGTTTTGTAGGATTTTTTTTTTATAACTGCAGTCGCTTTGATAGTTTTAGGACTAAAATCAGAACAGTTTTATACCTAGGTCTCTATCAGTCAACAGTTTGTAGCATCAACAAAGTGCACTTCATATCAACTAAAGGCATTTCTTTTTATGAAGTGCACTTCCTGTGAACACTCAGCGAGTGGAAGGCTTACTCCTTAAAAATCGACAGATAACTTGTCGCCAAGTCGCGGGGGAGACGCGTCTGTCTGTGGGAACTGTACACATAATCATTCATCAACACCACTTGAACTAAGCTGGGAGTTATCGCCACATCCGCCGTACAGTCCTGACCTCGGTCCAAGCCGTGTCCACCACATGTTTGGGCCATTAAAGGGGTTCCTGGGGGGCCAGCGTTTCAGACGTGAATCAGACAGGCAGTCCGATCATGGCTGAGGCGTATTGAGAAAACTTTCTACCTTGATGGTATCCAAGCACTAGTGAAACACTGGGATACAGTAAGTGCATTAGTGTAGCAGTGGAGAGAACTATATCTGTATTATATAGAGAAATGAAGAGAGTTTTTACTCTCATAACTGTGTTCTGTTATTCTACACAATAAAAAATCCCGGTTTGACTTAAACATCCCTCGTATAAATAATTTATAAATCTACATATAAAAATTATGTGGGATTTTTATTTCTATAAAGTTGTTATGTGACAATGTCCATTGTTCAAGGTGCAATACAAATAAACTGGAATTGAATTGAAAGATAATGAACATACATTAACAAACAACAAGAAAGCCAGGAGCTGATCTCTGTAACCAAAGATTTTTGATATTGTGGTGTACTTACATATTTGTCGAGTTCAATTTTTCAGATGATTGCATTTCAAATGACTGTTTTCTTTCTTAATGTATTATAAAGTACATTTCAGACACTGTCGGTTTAGTGTTTTATTTACTCACTTAAAGCTTTGGTAAAAAGTGGTACCTTTTTGTTCCACGCATCCAAAAAAAATCAATGATTATTTCAAGTGTAACACAACAAACTGCACCTTGGATACAGTGCCATTCATCCAGATGTGCAGCAATAGCAGATGTGTTGCGAAGTAAATATACAGTTTAAGTACTAAATGCTACTTGTGATTCCATCCTTCCATCCATCCAGGATTTAAGAAGAAGAAGAATAGAAGAAAGAATATTTATTCATTCATCTTCTGTACCGCTTTATCCTTGTATTCAGGGTCGCGGGGGCCTGGAGCCTATCCCAGGAAGCTTAGG
>JAQMYG010000005.1:4007543-4041118 GCA_030014215.1 Clariallabes teugelsi
AAATCATGTTTTTATTAAGTACTCGGTATCGGTATCGGCGAGTACTGAAATTCAAGTACTCGTACTTGTACTCGTTTCCCAAAAAAGTGGTATCGGTGCATCCCTAATAAGAATAACAAAAAGTGGGAAGGGTTTGGGGAGGTCAATAAGTGAACCCACAGTAAAATCAGCCAAACAGCCCAGACTAACAGTTTGCTCTGGTTCCTCCAGTTTCGAATCATACACTGTTAAAGGAATTCTCCTACACGGTTTCAACCAAATCTCATGGATGTGTCATTAGAACGAACTAACTTTTTTTCATGTTTACTCACAACTCACTTATAACAGAACAAATTTTAGCATTGCAGTAAATATTATAAATGCACGACTGGATACCGCGACTCCAGCTTAGGACCATGAATAACCCGAATATATCTGTTTTGTGAACGTGTGTTTTTAAAGAATGTTTCAAAAACTATTGAAATTCTAGAGTGAAGGATCGTCGTGAGTCCTCATGGTTTTATGGTTCTCGGGTGCCGTCAAATACTTACTGACTCCATTAACAACTGCTCTGAGACAGGTCTACTGTAAGTGAACAGGATTCTCTTTAAAGCTCAGGTCCTGAATGTTTTAGTGCTCTAACAAATGTGATTCAATTAGTCGGCTAATTAACAGCCCTTCCTGAGCGGAAGTGGCAGGAAAGACACGGAAACATGCAGAATCCTTCAGGACCAAGGATGGGAGCTGTATAGAAGAAGAAGAAGAAGAAGAAAAAGAGATAACATGAAGAACTTCTAATGTGTGTTGTTACATTAGAGAGAAGGTTGAAAGATGCTGGAGATTTCCTTTAAGTTCATTCTGCTAAATTTGCTATTAATTCCCAAGCAGCCAATCCGCTTCCTGGAGGTCGACTTTCCGAGCGTAACGTATTAGAATAATCTCTGATTTCTCAGTACCTTCAGGAGGACATGACTAGCTGAATCAGCTGTATTCTCACTACACCATGTAGGAAAGTCGATCTCCAGGTAAAGCGTTTGGTGCAATTACTATACAAGTACAACACCCCATCTTTCCTTCATCATTTTCCCTCCTTCTCTCCGTCTCACTGGCCGAGGAAGTCGATGCTGGCCTTGACGGTGCGGTTGGTAGCCACGTCGATGGCCATCGCTCGGATCTCGGTGTCGCCGAACTGCATGAGCGTCTGGATCTCGCGGCGCACCCCAGGCGCCGGACTCTCTGTGCCGCTGACGTCGAGGCGCAGGGTGCCACACTTCCGCACGCCCGCATCCGAGATGAAGCCCACGCGCTCCCGCTCTGAGCAGTACACGTGGATGACGATGACCTGCTGCGAGGGTTTGGCCGGCGTGTAGCTGCGCTTCACCGTTTCCCCCAGCGCCACCGACTGGTCGGCTGATATGAACGTGTCGAAGACATCGGTGCACCAGCGTGTGCCGTCGCGGACCAGCAGCTTCTCGGGCGGGTGCTTCCCCTCCACGAAGCGGTTGAGCACACCCACGCCGTAGGTGAGCGGCGAGCGGCGTACCTTGATCACGCTCGGGTCCAGGCCGAACAGCACGGCTCCCTTCAGGATGGTCAGACCCACGTCGTGCGGGATGATGACGCGGCTCTGGCCCTGCAACATGTCCTGCACCGCCTTCTGCAGGAGCGGCGACTCGGCGAAACCGCCCACCAAGAACAGGAACTTGATGTCTGTTACTTCAGGCCTCTCAAACAGCTCCTCTGTGATAAAGATAAAAACAGGTTTACAGTTTTTTTATTTTTTTTTTTTTTTTTTTTTTTACAGTTAAAGCTAACATGGAATCCTTCCTTTATTTCACCTAGCTGTGTTGATACCCGTCCCTAAAAGACCCAGATCTTGACCAAGTTACTGAACTGGATGGTCACACACAGTGAACACATGCATCATCACACAGTGTAAAGTAGTGCATTCATCTGTTGTATGTGGTTGGAAACAGAAACTTTTATTTTTTTATATTTTATTTCCAACTTGATCTATCCTCAGCAGAAATGTTCCTGAAGGTGGAGAACTTTGCTCAGATTTAATGTCTCTATACGATAAGTCGATAAGCAGGTTGAGGCAAAAAACAATCACCTCCATCTGGAGTAAAGGGAAAAAGAAAAATCCTCTTGGGCATCTCATTAACATTTTTCCTGATAGAGAATTTTCCAAAACCCTTACATGTCATTGAATGCAATTTATTTAATTGAACGTAACGCTTTTTGAAGGAATGAAAAATGCGCCGTCATGGAAACCTTTAGTAAAGACACACTCAGAAAATGCAGTGCCGGTCCCAAGCCCGGTTAGAAAAATGTGTTGCATTAGGAAGAGCATCCAGTGTAAAACCTGTGCCAAGTTGTGTGCGGATCAGACGGTCCGCTGTGGCGACCCCGTGAGGGGAGCAGCCGAAAAAAACTACAGAAATTAGAGAAATTGGAGATTTAGAGATTATTGCTTATAACGTAATAAATGAGCGAACAATAGCGAACAAAAATGGATAAAGAGTTACTTAATTTATAAAATCTGCTTTTCTTCAATGGGACTGTGTGTCCCCATCAGAGGGACTGTGTATCCTTTCAAATCTGATTAAAGGAACTAAATCTGAATCAGTTAGTTAGTCAGTCGTCAGCTCTCTCAGTATGGGTTTTCTTGCACCTACCCGAAAATTTCTACCCATCATCTTGCATTAAATAGTCTTTTCATAGCATGAAATCATAATGTATAATATTGTGCACAATTAATCGCATAAAAAACTATCACAAAATTATCACAATTATTGACCTGTGCAATTATTTAATCACAAAAGGGTGTAATTTATTACAGGTAAAATATGCACAGTCAGGGATACAGTATGTGTAAATGGAAATTTAAATAGTAACTTAAATATTTGTTTAGTTTTAAAAATATATTTGAAAAACATCCTCTTAGTGATACCAACCTGTGCAATTATTAATAATAATCGCAAAATATATGCATAGTCGAGAATGTGTGTAGAGTTTGTCTGACTTTAGAGCATGTAGTATAAAACGATTAGCGCTATCATGTGCTATTTATAGATTTTGATCTTGGAAGCTGTAATCCATTAAAAGTAGTCACTGCACTATTGTTCCCACTGCTGCTCAAACTAAATGAGAGGACATTATAAAGGGCTTATAAAGGCAAGTAGTGACTTTTTGAGAGACGGAGACTTACTGAGGTGCTGGATGATGTGGTCGATGGTGGGCTTGAACAGAGCGTTCATGGCATCAGGGCTCATCCTCAACATGCCCTGAGACGACCACTTCACAAAGTCCACACTACACACACACACACACACACACACACACACACACACACACACACACAGAAATATTCACTTATGCTATAATTAATGTTACATAATATTATTAACGAAAATTCGTAGATATGCAGTAGAATGCTGGATCTGTACACATCCTCAGTTATTACGGCTGTATTAAGGGATTATATCGAGATAGTGATCTGACTGCATGTTATAACTGGATTTGCATGAAATTGTTCTGTTTCTGACTGTAATTAATCTGCCGGTTTATTTCCTGTTTATATTAATAGTCAGATTTGTAGATACTGTAGAAGTCAATCATATGGGTAAATTTAGATAACAACATGAATCTCACTAACCCTCAGGTTGTATTTTTATACAATATTACAAACTGTATAGTTTCATTTTGGATATTTGTGCTGATTTCTTGGGCTGTTTTTTATTTTATTTTTTTCCCCATTTAATGCTTTTTGAAGTCACATTTTAAACGTTCATTATTCTTCTTTCCAAAGCCATTATCCCAAACCTCCTTCGTTAATGGTTTAAAACTAAAGGGCAGAAACCCGAGCTGCGTTATCTTTAAACGCCTGAGCGGAGCTGCTTTAGACGCAGCGGGGCCTGACACCGCTGACCGCATCTATAATCATGGTGCATTTGACAAACTCATTTGCCACGCAGCCCACGAGTCAGCAAGAGAGGACAGCTGTGATCACACACTTTGGACAAATTGTCTGCAATGAAGCAATTTTGGAAGCGTGGCTGGGAGTGGACACTTTATCTGAGGCAGAAAACAAGAAATGAATTTCTCATTTAATCCCATTATCGTGATGAAAATTTTTTTAGATGGTTTTCACAGCGGCGTTCCTTTAATGCGCCACTGAATGATGATGGCATCAAACAACTTAAAGTTAAAATGTTGCAGCTTGAGTTACTTGTTATGTGTCCAGACACAATCCAGGGATTTCAGACCATTTACGCAAATGATATAAGTGATCACATAATCGCACAGACCCCGTGACTCCGCCCACTCACTTGCTCTTGCGGAGCGCGTGCTCCACGCTGTGGCCGCGGAACTTCTTGTAGTAGTCGATGAAAGAGAAAGGCAGGTTGATGTTGAGCGGGTTGGAGCGGTCGGGGGCCGCGGCTCTCTTACGCGACTCGAACGCTATCATCAGGTCCACCCATGCAGCCGGTCTCTTTATCTTAAACTGATCGATAAAGTCCTGACCGAAGATCTTGCAGAGCAGCATCTCAAATTCGTAGTCCACGCCGATCGAACCGTACGGACCCCCTGCACCCAGAGACACAGAGAGAGAGAGAGAGAGAGAGACAGAGAGAGAGACAGAAAAAGATCAATATTAACCATCTTATAGGCACCGCTCGGTGAGGGCATCTTTTACAGCAAATAGTAAGGATACACTATTTGGTGAAGGAAAAACGGAAATCAGTAATACAGTTTGCTCCAAAACTATTAGCACCCTCAGTACACATGGGTTTAAAAAAGGGTGTAAAAAAAATCTAATTCAAAATGTCTGTTTGATCATACAATTTATGATTAATCTCATACTAAAAATACAAAAGAACTCTAACCTTTACCTGAAGTTAATGCATTCTGAAAAATTTAATTATTATAGGTCTCAGATGATACAAAGAATGATTTAGACTGTTTATGATTCAAGAACAAATGATTTTATATGAACACCAACCCTTTTAAATTTTTTATTTGAACTAGCGGACAGGAAAAGAAATTGTAGAAATAGAAAATTTCTTTTTATAAAAATAATCTGATGAGCTTTAATGTAATCAGTGATATTATTATTTCAGGTTGAAGCCCATGTACATGGCTGTCTGTCTGTCTTTCTGTACGGCAGAACTCTCTGTCTAACTTAGTAAGCTGTAAGCTTGAGTATCTTACGCCTTGTTTACATTAAGATGTACTTCTTTCATCGTTTGTCAAATACTCTCCCGGTAATCGGAGAGTGAATCACAAATGAGAAATCGAAAAAGCAGATCTGATAAAGATGAAATTTTGTCTTAAAACAACTTTGTCTTATACAGTGCTTTTCAAAAAAATTTAATATTGTGGAATAAATAATTTAACTTTTTTTTTTTTTAAGCTGAAGGCTGCTATTAAAGCAACCTGGTCGTCGGTAACACAGTACTACAGGCTGATCGCCTCCATCCCATCCTGCATTGATGCAGTAATTTGTGCCCCGACCAAGTACTGAGTGCATAAATGAACATCATTTTGTTGGACATTTCTGTATTGTAAATCCTTTTTTTGTAAGTTAAAATCATTGAAATAAAAATAAAAAAGGCTTGAAATATTTAACTTTATGTGGAATAAATCTAGAATATATGAGAGTTTCACTTAAGTTAAGCACTCATATTCTAGATTTATTGCACATAAAGTTATCATTTTCTGTGCAATACATCTAGAGATAAATAAAGAGATCATAAAGAAAATGTATTAAAAAATAAAATCACTAAAAAGAAATAACTTTCACAATATTAAAATATGAAATAAACAACAAGAACTAAACCAAAAACTTGTTAATAACTAATGAGATGAAAATGCCCGCCCTAAAAGGACTGCTTTGCATTAAGATCAGTTTTCAAAAGTCTTTTTTTAACCCCTTAAATTATCCATTTAAATTTTGTTGTGCATCTGCGACTTATTTCACTTTCTCCTTTGCACAGCGTCCTGTTTGAGCATCCTTATTTGGCTTGTATTCTTCAACAGTACAATGTCTTTTGTTGTATACAAATTAAAAAAATTTTATTGACCTACCGTTAACTTTAATAAATTCAACCTCCTTATTCCGCAGTCTACAGTAATATTTTTGTGACAGGTTTACTAAATAAACGTGACTCACCTGAGGCCTTGTAGAGCTCCTTCAGGTGACCTTCAGGCATGCGGATCTGATGCACCGTCAGGTCGACCGTCCCTCCTCCACAATCCACCACCACGTATCTGTCACCTGTGAACAGGAAACACAAGAGGTCATAAGAGGTCGTTTGTGGTTATAAATGTCCAGCACAGCCTTCAGTGCACACTAGATATATTCAACAATAGTAAAATAAAGTATTGCTTTAGTGACCCAGGCCTATTATTTTGGCTAAATTTGCTAAGTCTGATAAAGAAGATAAGCGCTAATTCTAAGAAAATTGAAACATTATAAATTGATATTCAGCTAGGCCAGGACCTTCTAAAATTAATATTGTCCTTTTAACCTTATAATTTGAATACTGGACTTGTGAAAATGAAATAAAGAAAGTTCAGATATTTAAAAGGAGAACAAAGAGGTTAATGTCCACGTTCTCGATCCTGGTTCTGGAGCTGCACATTTTGGGTGGTTAAAGTTCATTTTTAAAGTACATAGAGAAATAAGTCATGATTTATTGGTGGATAAAGTGTCTGACTATCTGTGTATCCATCTATCCAACCATTAACCTACTGTATCTTCTAGTCCATCTACCTATCTACATCTACCATCTATCCAAACTATCCATCCATTCACTATCCATGTGCCTGCAGGTGCCTTTTACAGACAGGTAGTGGGAAATATTTTATTTTCAAATGAAAAATACAAATCCTCCTCTTTACCAGGGACTTGCATATTAAAACCCTTTATTTGTGCATTTTCGATTGTTTCTTAATACATGATTCATTGAACCATCATGAGGATGTGTCTTTACTAAATACTAAAGCACTTCACTCTGAATAAGGACACATGTAGTTATTTTTCTGGCATGGTTTGGCTCTACTTGCCCCCTTGAAGGAAAGTATTATTCCTAAAAAATATTCTGCAAAGGATAAAGTGAACTTGTTTCACTTTATCTTTTGCATACAGTAGCATCCTGTTTTAGTTTTGTTATTAGGGCCCAAGCACTATGACATCAGCCTCATGTCGTCATAGTGTGTGAAGGGCCGTCTTGTTCTTGACAATCAACACAATATTCTTATTAATATAATGCACCTTAATCCTATGTGAAACTGTTTTATTCTGACGGATGACGTCACCCCCATCCACAGAGCAGGAGGGCACACTAGGATCAAAATCATACACTATGGCCTACATGTTCATCAGATCTCAACCCCTACTGGAGATTCTGGAGTGATACTTTCGCTTTCTCCACCACTGTCATAAGAATATATATATATATTTTTTGGAAGAATGGTATTGCTCTCTCCAGTACATTTTCATAAACCCATACCGAAGCTGTTCTTGTGGCTTGTGCTGCTCTAGCGCCGTATTAACTCTAATATATTGAGTTTTTTTTTATTTAATCTGTATGTCTGTTCAAATCTATATCATCCTGCTCATGCGGTCTATCACTCCGTCTGTCTGTCTGACCTTCCATCCATCCACCCACTATACAGTACTTAGTGGACCTGTACTTAGTGATCATTTTATTAGGAGCATCTGGTCATTCATTAAATCGTACAATCAAGAAATCATCTGGGAGGAGCACAATACGAAAAAAAAAAAAAACATCATGCAGATGCAGGTCAAGACCGTATGCAAATGTTCACATCAAACATCAAAAGGAAAGAAAATGTGTGATCTTGGTGACTTTGACCATGACATGGGTGTTGGTGCCAGATGGGCTGGTTTTGATTCATTTTTTAATCTAGTGATCTTCTAGGATTTTCACACAGCAGTCTATATGCTTTACCAAAAAAAAAAAAAAAAAAAAAGGTAATAAATAAATAAATGCATGGCATGATTGTAAGAGAAGACTGAAAAGAAAGGGCAGACTTGTCCAAGCTGACAGGACGGCTATAGTAACTTAAATAACCACATTTTACAACTGTGGTAAGCAGAAAAGCATGTCAGAATGTGCAGTACTTGAAGTCTTGAAGCAGATTTGGCAATAACAGCATACTGTAGGACTGTGTTGGGTTCCACTCCACGACGGGTACGGAGTCACCGAGAATGGACAGTTGAAGATTGGGAATTTTTATCTGTCTTTGTCCAATCTGGTCCAAAATGTTCAATTCTGTTGCATAAAATCATGCATGATATGAGTCACATGAGACCTCAGAATTGGGGAGAAAGTGTGATCTTAAATGTGATTTCAAACACTGCTGCCACATGGTAATGCATGAATAAGATGAGTTTCCAGATGTTCCTAATAAAGTGCCCGGCATCTATCTGTGTTTATTCTGCATGAGACATGGCATTAGGGAAAAACATTGTGACAGCAAGAGTGGGATTCAAATGAACATGAATGAAGAAAGAAGAGAGAAAAATCTAATTGAGAGAGAGAGAGAGAGAGAGAGACACTCTACCTTCACTGAGTTCGGACCAGAGCTCTCCTACGACATTTTCCACCAGAAAGGTGCGACTCTGCCGGTTGCGACGCACGTGTTCCTTGGCTGGTTGTTGACATTGAGAGAGAGAGAGACAGAGAGAGAGAGAGAGGGAGTGCGTGTGAGGATGTGGTAGAAAAAAGTGCTTATGAAGCTGTTTATGTTGGTGTAACATTAGAGCAGCAAGACAACAGGATGATGGCAGAGAAACAGGAGAAGCATCATCTGATCTACTGGAACGAGTGTCCTGTAAACGTTAATTAGCCGAATCTTGTATATGCAGAATTGTACAGATGTTTGTAAAGGCATCAAAAGTCACAAGGATACCAAGTATAAAAACGGGTCATCTGTATCAAACAAACATGTCAAATAAATTATAATCTCTGCCACGAACTGAGATCAGTACGAGTGTCGGTGCGAACCGGGAGCCGGAATTTCCAATCAGTTTAACACTCAGGGCTGCAAATGGAAATCTCACACTGGCTTTTCCATGAGCTCAGTAGGGAAACGGAAAGTGGATTACTTGATCACATGACACGACCTTTTCCACAGTTACACATTTATATACAGTAAAGCAGAGTGACGTGCTGCTCATGACACATAATCATAATAACACAGGAAAAAAAAACAAGGCTGCCTGGACTGGCTGTAACTGTCCTGAGAGAGGAAGTGTAAACTGTAGAAAAAGCAAGGATGATATTTCCGATAACACAGCGTACATCTTTCCTTCTTTGTCATGACGAGTGTATCTGTCAATCAGGGGCAAAAGTACAGTAGTTCTGAAAATTAATTCTGAGATAAATATTTAATGTCAAGTCTGACCGATGTATTCATTTAAAATATCGCTCATAATGTTCAGATATGCACATTAAGTTTAGATTATTGATGACGGGGAAACCGGAAACTACGGTTATTGATTTTATTTTATTTTTTCATAAAATGTGCAGAGCATGGAATCCTCCAGGACTAGGGTTGAGCAGCACAGTCATAAACAGCACTAAAATATTTGAGAAAATCAGAAACTAAGCTCCTAACTATGACGCGTACATAATGTTAGCGAGAAAAAAAGAAAAACTTACAAATGAACAAGTATGTATTTTAAAACGGCCAATTCTTTTAGCTTGAAGAGCTTTTGTCAGGATATATACTACACTTTGTACATTACTGTAAATTTAAATGTTGTTTAACCGTTACTAAAGCCAATAATTGTGTTAGCTGCTTCTTAAGTATACAAAGGGCATTCAAGTGAAACTGGGACTTTTGATAAGAGTGGGCCAAAATTCCTCCACGGCGATGTGAAAGACTAACTACCAGTTATCACAGTCAGTCACGCCTGATTGCAGTTCTTGCCGCCAAGAGTGTTACAACCGGTTATTAGGTTTAGGGGAAATTACTTTTTCACACAGGGAGAGGGAAAGTTTGGACAGATTTTTTCCCTTAACAAATCATCATTTAAAAACTGTATTGTGTATTTATTCGAGTTATCTTTGTGTAATATTAAAATGTGTTTGATGATTTCAATCATCAAAAAAAAGGGGGGGGGGGGAATACTTTTTCACAGCACTGAAATCCGCTGCTACACTAATGCACTTATCCCAGTGTTTCACTAGTGCTTGGACACCATCAAGGTAGAAAGTTTTATCAGTACACCAGAGCCGAGATCGGATGATTTAGGTCTGAAACGCCGGCCTCCCAGGAACTCCTTTGTACGCCCCTTTGTGATATGACTGTTAATTCTGTAGTTGTGCAGGTTTAGGCTGTAAGTCATTTCTTAACAGTTAATGTAATAAAACTTCTGATTGTTTCCAGAGCCCTGTGTTTCGTTCACTGCTCTCTGTCTTTATATCCAGTCTAAATAATTACACTGTGAATGAGGAAGACATTTCAGACTAATCTTATTTTGTTTTTAAATGATTAATCATTAAATTGTAATTTCTAACATTCTTAATAGATAACATGGCATTTTGCTCTGATTTATCATTTATCTACAGTATGTTCCTGTTTCATTACCCTTGCTATTGTGTGTGATTTATTATATTCTTCTGCACCGTCCACTCCTTATGCACTTCATGTCAATAGAGTAGCTGTTCTGTAAACCTTCAGTTTAGTTATTTGTGGTTTGCAACACCTCCATGCTTTCAAATCAACCTCATGACACATCTCTACCAGGAACATGTGGTGTCCAGTGAATGCTGTCTGACTTTACCACTAATGATGCACATCATCATATTTCGCGGATGCAAAAAAATTCCCAGTCAACACTAACGAGATTCAGCAGCACTACACTGGATGTATTCGGAATAAATACTGTTATAGAGAAAAGAAAATCATTTCAGTTAATGCCCTCTGGAAATCCGCACTTTTAGAAATGCACTTCAGGGGCTGAAGGCTCTCTCGACACGACTGCCAGTCATTTGCTTTATTTGAGCCGTGTGTGTGTGTGTGTGTGTGTATGTGTGTGTGTGTATGATTTTGAGCAGCATTGTGACATAAAGGAAGAAATCAACACTACATGAATATTTAACCTTCTTCACATCTTACATTTCTCCTTTCATTCTCTACGAGTAATACACCATTTTGTTTTTTTACACCAAATTTTTGTCAAATTTAGGAAAACTATTTTTGTAAAGTTTTCTTCTCATTTGTTGCTTAAGCTCTGAATCTGTATAAATAATCTTCCATAAACAGAATGACTTTTTCACATGGAAGAATGTGATGAAATGTGAAAAACACTGTTACACTCTATTACACATGTTCTAGTAGAGTGCCTTGCAAAAGTATTCATACCCCTTGAACTTTTACATATTTTGTTATGTTACAACCACAAATTCATTTTTTTTACTGGGATTTTGTGATAGACCAACACAACGTGGTGCATGATGGTGAACTGGAAAGAAAATGATAAATTGTTTTCAATTTGTTTTTTGTTTACAAATACAAATCTGAAAAGTCTGGTTTGCATTTGTATTCAGACGCCTTTACTCTGATTTATCATTTTCCTTTCATCTGCCATTTTGTGTTGGTCCATCACATACAGTACAATCCCAATAAAATACATTTACTTTGTAGTTATAACGTGACAAAATGTGGGTATGAACGCTGTATATAAGGCGCTGTATATTTACTGTACTGTGCAAAAATCTGGAGCCACTGATCATTTCTTCACTTTAAATGAAATTAAATTACGTAGATTAAATTAAAGAAATGAGAACAAATGTTTGTTGTTTTTTTACGACAGGCTGTAAAGTGCCTAAAAATACAGTCCGTTCCAACCACTCGGCATTCAGCATCAGCAGTAACTAATCATCATCTGTCATCATCTGTACCTGTTTCTCACTGGTTCATGCCTCAAGTTAGATGATTTCTTTAATGCTTAAATGATTCATAATGTAGGTCACTGTGTGGCTTAACAAAAAAAACATTGTTCCTCTCAGATACAAGGACTGGAGTGAAAATCAGAGACAAAAAAATAATCCTGGAGAACTATTCCTCAAGACTACATAAAAAGAAACCCCTTTGGGGAAAAAAAAAAAAAACTTTGGAAACAAAACAAAGAAATTATGGCTGACACAAGACTTTTGCACAGTACTGTATGTTATCTTTTTTTTTTTTTAAACAGTCAGTCATACAAGCAATGTTTCAAGATCGCTGGTATTTAGGACCCAACTTGAACCATGACA
This sequence comes from Clariallabes teugelsi, assembly GCA_030014215.1. Taxonomy (NCBI): domain Eukaryota; kingdom Metazoa; phylum Chordata; class Actinopteri; order Siluriformes; family Clariidae; genus Clariallabes; species Clariallabes teugelsi. Next base: position 4,019,819 of record JAQMYG010000005.1, read on the forward strand.
ATAAACCACTCTGGAGGTCCATGAACACTCTATTACACGCTATTCCTACACACTACAGTATCTGTTGTAAAAATGAATCTTGAAATTCACTGGAACACAGAAAATCTCAGCATTTACAGATCACACTTATTCAACAAGAACCCATATGTCACATGACCCAGGGGTTTCCACTGAAGCTTTACTCAGAGCATCACTGTGTCTCTGCTGGCTCGCCTACTGTACTTCACATCTTATCAAAATTCATAGTAATTTCTATCTGATGCTGATATTAAGTCACTCCTACTCATGTCATACTGCTTAAATGTGTTGCAAATATTTTGAAGAAAAACTACTTGGTGATCTGTCGAGAGAACTGTGAGGGGGTTTAAAAGAAAATAAGTCATCTGAACAGTAGAAACATGCACATCACATAACTTTTCAATTCATTTTATACCCAAAGATAAAAGGTCAATGTTTAACAATGTAACTTCTAAATTAATGAAATATAAATCTGTTTTCAATCCTAAAATGTAAATAAAATATCATTAATTTCTAAATGACAAAGAATATAGGATTTTCCCATCAACCCTCTCTCTTTTTTTTATTCTCTCTTTCTCCCTCTCCGTCCTGAGGTTTAGGGTGAACACCGTACGGCTCCCCGATCGATGAGCTCATCCCTCTACCAGGTGACACAGCGTCTCTCTGGGGCAGTAAACAAAACCCTGGAGCTGCTGATATAATCAGGTTTCAGATATCAGACCTGACAGCAGCATCTGCAGGGCAAACTGATTTACAAACTGTTTAAAATGGAGAAAGAAATGATGTCGTCCTTCAACATGCTGTATACTGTACATCCATCACCAGCACGTGTCATCAGGAGGGGGTTTCAGTGTTTACACTGAAAAATCATACTCTGGAGATCACGGTGTCACCAGGGTAATACATCAGCAGTAATGATTAAGTGTTTACTCGGAATATGACTCTGAATGTGAACCAGAATGTCTGTTTCTACGTGTTTGGCTTAACTCTTGCATATACTTGCTTTAAGCTTTATTAAGTAATGGACTTCATTTTCAGATAATAGTTATACAGCGGTACGTCGGCACACGAACGCCCCACCTAATGAATTTTCTCCTTAAGGAACTGAAATTTTGCAATAAATTTGCCTCGACATACGAGCCAACGAACCAAGCCAAACCGAACGCCGGCTAAGTTGCGCGTATGTCCTGGAGCCGTTCAAAGCTTGTTTGCATCAATAAAAAGCCAAAGCAAGTTTATCTATTTTTAGTATTTTTTTTTTGCATTTTGTGCAAAATTTAGTAAAGACTATGGGTTAAAGGAATGTTAGCAATGGACGGTACCAAGGAGAAACGGGAGACGCTTTCAGTTTGGTTTTTAAAGCAGCCGGTGCCGGACAGGAATCATTAATTAAGGTTAACTGAAGTTTGATGTCTATTTATTTCATATTTAATTTTATTTACATGTCTTTTCTAATTGTTTTGATTGTTCTTATATGCAAAAATATGATTATAGTGTTGAAAATTGGTAATATTGATAATATTTTTGCATGGCGGGAACGGATTATCTGCATTTACATTATTTCCTATGGGACAATGCGTTTCACAATACGGAATTTCGACTGAAAAACTCGCCACCGGGGGCACCCCCGAGTTTCACAGTGGTAAAGTGCTCGCCCTATCATCCAGAGATCGCAAGTTCGATTCCCGGGTGATGCTGTAACCTCTCACAGCTGGAGGTCTAGAGAGAGCTGATTGGCCGAGCTCCCACTTAGTGAGGTACTCAGTGCTCCCACATTAATCACGGCTCTACAGCCAATCAGGGGCGTCTGTGAGCTCGTACGCACGGAGGGAGCGGATAGCGCTGTCCTCCGAGTGTGTTACTCCGCCCACAACGGTGCCTGAGCGAGCAGTTCGAAAAGATACTGGCGGCTGGCGTCACGTGGTTCGGAGGAAACGCGATAGTCTTCAGCCCTCCCGACTGAGTGGTAATAGTAGCCTTAATGTGGGAGCCCCCTAGTGACGGGGAGGAATTGGACATGACTAAATTAGGGAAAAATAGAGGAAAAATCAACAAAAAAAAAAAGAAAAAGAAAAACTCGCCTCCGGAACGGATTACATTCGGATGCTGAGGTACCGCTTTAGTTTATGGACTTATATCCAATAGAAAGAAAGAAAGAAATGTATAAAATAAATAAATTAATAAAAAAAAACCTGTAGTGAATTGTACAAAAATGTTTTAAATAATCCAGTATCCAACTTCCAAAAATGTCTAAAACACAACAGTTCCTTAAGCTAAATGAGGATTTTCTAGCAAAATAATTATTTAACAAACATGCTTTTAGACATAAAATATGATTCTAAAACTTTGTTTTAAGAGCAATACTGTGCAATTCATTCTTTACTTTTGTCTGTCAATAAATGATGCTATATATAAACTTTTCTTACTATTAATCTAAAATATAACCAGGTGCACATGTGACTTACTGACATTCAAAAATCTAAACTCCTTAAACATCCTCTCAGGGTTTATCTTACACAGGTGTGTAAAGCAGGAGGTACAGACCTTGTCCCATACTGGCCCCCACGTTCTCGGTCGGGTTGTAGCCGTTGATGGACATCTTATCGCCGAGGTCGACCATCTGATGTAGGCGGAGCTTGCGGCAGTAGATGGAGGCGGCCTCAGGTTCCAGTGAGATGATGAGCTGTTCGGGGTTCTCTCGTGAAGCCAGACCCGCCTGAACACACCCACAACAACACGAGCAGGAATAAGACAAGAGCAGTGTCGAGCGTTTCACTGTTGGGATGTTGAAGATAACTTGAAAATGACATTATTAGACAGTTCTCTTTCTAGGATTTAACAGATCACAAATCACATACTTTGGATCAAATCAGGGTTTTTGAGTCACACACAGGATAAAGAAGCAGACATTCAAGATTTCCAATGTTTGAATAAGTTCTTGAAAGCAAAAATATTTCTCAATAAAATGAGTGAGCGGGTTTTCTGCGCTGCCTATGTGGGATTTAGGTCAGTGTGATCTGGCAACCCAAATCAATGGAACCTGTTCAAACAAGGATGTGAGAAGGTAAAAAATTTAAAACTGTTTCATGCTCAGTAATGATGCCCAAATATAACCCCATACAGTGGCATTAAGGGTGTAACTATTTCACACTATGATGGTAAACGTAGTAAACTATGATCTGTTACATCACTCATATTAAAGGTTGATATTATTTTCCCTGCATGGTAATGTAGTAACAATAGAGAGATATTTTCCAGCTCTAAATATAATCTTAAGAATTTTCTCCTTTTTAAACAAGGACGTGTGTCGGCCCTCCATAAGTTCTTCCACCAAAATGTTCCACTTCATGCTGATAGCTTTAACTCCACTAATCCACTGCTTTTCCCCCACACACACACTCACACACACTGTATGGAGCAGTGATAGTGCTCTTCATTATAGACAGGCAGAGTGAGAGAGCTTTACACCAGTGCTCTCTGGAGTGCAGTTCTCACTTTCCTTCCCTCTCTCTCTCTCTCTCTCTCTCTCTCTCTCTCTCCGTAATTATCTCTCTCTCTCCTGTTCGTTTTTTATCTCCTTCTCACTGCAACACCCTCCCCTTCCTCCGTGCAAGCATCTAGGACACGGCCACGCCTTACACTCCTCTACACACTGCATGATCTTATGTTTTGTCCTTCCATACGTCCCTTTATCCATCTGTCCATTCAGTAATTCACCCAATCTGTCTTTGCTTCCTTCTTTTTTTTCCTCTGTGGGACATAATGCGGTGCGATTTCTCAGTGGGTCAGTGAGGCTCTGTGTGTGTGCGTGTGTGTGTTTTTATTAATATGGCACAAAAATGGTTTTAGCACCCCTCCCTCATCCTTTTTTCTTTCAAAATTATACTTTTCTCTCTCTTCTTCCCCACCACTCATCCTTCCTCTTTTGTTCTCTTATTCAGTCCAGCATACCCTCCCATCTTTCCCTCTCATCCATACCTCTCTCTCTCTCTCTCTCTCTCTCTCTCATGCACTCACCTGCTGATCGTCCCTTTATTTTTCTTCCTTTATTTACTCTTTTTTTGTCTCTTTCTGTCCATACCTGCTTAGTATTCCCTTTCCTCTAACTCTGTCTCCTGCCCCACCCCGCCATACACACATAGCAGCGCAGGCTGGCAGTGTGTGCATGTGTGTGTGTGTGTGTGCATGTGTGTGTGTGTGTGTGTGTGTGTACATGTGGAGGGGGGATGTTTCCTGTCTAAGAGAGTGTCCCAAAAGGGTGAGATCACTGTCTATTAAACTACTTATCCCGCTCATCTCGTCTTACGTCTTTCTTTCCCTCTCTATTTTATTTATTTATTTTCCTTTGGCTCCACTTTCTCTCTCTCATGTCTCCTCTAACTCTCGCGTTTAAAAGATTAGCGCACCGCAGCGCTTTCTCTCAACAGCTTTAAAGAATCCTACAGGATGACTGCAATGCCAAAATCATCCACTAGGGGATGTATTTGCAACAGCTGATAATACAGATAAAACATTTCGGTGTGAGAAAGAGAGACAGGCAATGGTCTCTATAGACGTGCGTGTGAGACAGACAGACAGACCCGATGTCTATACGAGGAACACAACAGGACGTGAGAACCGCATGTGTGTCTGTACAATACCTTATACGCAGCCTCTCTCATGAACTGCTTTGCCGGCATTTTCCAGATGGCCGGAACAGTGATGACCCATCTGACGTCAGCGTTATCGAACTCCGCCCCCGCCTGGTCGCTCAGCTCCTGCAGCCAATCGAAGCACAGTGTGTGACAGACATTAGGAAAACAATGAACAATCCCTGCGGACAGATAAAACAGTACGAGGTGAATTACTTTGAGAGCCTGTTCCTTGAAGAAGGCCAGGGCGTAGGCGAATATATCCAAAGCCTTCACTTTCTTCCCGTTGGCTGCGTGGAGGTCGGTGTCGATGGACAGATTCTGGGGAGGAAAATAAACAAGTAAACACACAGACAAAAAACAACTTGTGATGATTCAGGGTCGGTCAGGATACAGCGCCCCCTAGAGCAGACCGGGTTAAGGGCCTTGCTCAAGGGCTCAACAACGGCAACCTGGCAGCGCTGCGGCTCGAACCGCCGACCTCCAATCAGTAACCCGGTAACCAGCAGCCTTAACCACTTGAGCCACCACTACCCTATGTACTGTATACATTTTCACTTTAGATTCAGGTTGATTGGCTCGTGTACTCACTACGGCCCACACTACGGACTATTTGGGAACACCAATTAGCCCAATCTGCATGTCTTTGGACTGTGGGAGGAAACCCACCAAGCACAAGGAGAACATGCAAACTCCATGCACACAGAGGCGGGAATCGAACCTGGCCGGGAATCGAACTCGGATGCTGGAGATGCAAGGAGACGGTGCTAACCACTACATCACCGTGTCACCCTCATTAATATCTATACGGCTAAAAACATTCAAAAACAACAGCACAAGAAGGAAACAAAAGCAAGTTCACTTTAAAAAATTTTAAACATCAGGTTATTTTCTAGAAGGAAACTAAGCAATCGTGGCTTTCAAAACAATTTGATTAAAATAATATGGACTAAATTAAATGTCATAATATGAGGGGCGTTTAAGTCAAACTGGGACTTTCGAACACAGCTATGAGAGTAAAATCTCCCTTTATTTCTCGATATAATCCCCTGCTACACTAATGCACTTATCCCAGTGTTGAAGCACTGGCCTCCCAGGAATTCCAGACATGTGGAAATGTCTTGGAGCAAGGTCAGGACTGTATGGGGGATGTGGCAATACCTCGCAGCCGAGTTCCTGTAACGTGCAAGTGGTGAATGATTGTGTGTAGAGTTCACACAGACAGATATCTGTTGATTTTCAGGGATCAGGCAGTGGGTTTCAGGAACGTCTGATCAGGGATGTACGACCTTCTTTAAAACGCCTGCACCATTCAAATGTTTGTTTCATCACTGTAGTGTGCTTGAAGGTTTCTGTAAATGCATTTCATTACAAGTCCTGGTATGGCGTGAACTTCCCACAAAGCATTTTTTTCTGTGCGTGTGTGTGTGTGTGTGTGTGTGTGTGTGTGTGTGTGTGCGTGCGCGCGCAGGCGTACCGCAGTCGTGTGAAGTTTCATTTTAAACTTCTCCAGGTAGAGCCACTGCTTTGACTCGGAGGGGTCCAGGTCGTGGTAGAAGTCTCTCGCCGCGTAACCAAAGCTGTGGAACTTCTTGTCGGGACTCAGCAGAATGGTGGTGGGTGTCTTCTGATTGGACACGCCCGGGTCTCCACCCTCCCAGCGCCTAGCAACAGGAACACATCCACCGATCGGGAATTAGTATTTGACTCTGTGTGTGTGTAAACATTTTACAACATTGGACAGGAAGACAACAGGACAATTAGTGGTGAAATAAATAAAGATCCCGAAATTACAGTCAATAATTGTGTGTATTACCCATAATGCTTCAATCTGGTTTAAGTTTGAAATAAATATTAGATATGCTATTTACAACCTATAGATTTTAACCATGTTTACTTGAATATAATCCATCAGTGACACACACACACACACACACACACACACACACACACACACACACACACACACACAGAGCCAGGCTCTGAATTATTCAAGGCTTTTGCCTTGGAGGAAGAGAAATCGTTTCCGTCTGAACGGCCACTCCAGCATCGAGTCATGAGAGCTGTACTGTAAATTCATACATCTGAACTGATCTTTCCTACATGACAGCTTTAACACCTTACACATCGTATACATCATCATATACTGTACGTCAGCACCTAATGGATCAGAAGCACTTTCTAAAAACAATACTGTAATAATTGAGATACAAAATCATGTACAATTCTTATTCTCACCCACTGACACTCATCATCTCTACCACTTTATCCTGGATTCAGGCTCGCGGGGGGCCTGGAGCCAATCCCATGAGACAGGAGGCATGAGGCAGGGTACACCCCGGACAGGAAGCAAATCCGTCACAATTCGGGAACGTCAGTTAGCCTAATCTGCATGGCTTTGGACTGTGGGAGGAAACCGGAGTACCCGGAGGAAACCCACCAAGCACGGGAAGACCAAGCACACAGATTCTGAGGTGGGAATCGAACCCGGAACCTGAAGGTGCAAGTTGCCACAGTGCTGCCTAATTCTTATTCTATAACATGCTCATTTAAACCACGCCTTCTTTATCTGCCTGACAAACCCTCATTTAAAAGTTATATATTTGGGGAACATCCTGTTCCCACACTGTTTTAAAACTGTGAGCATGTCAGATATTTTGGCAGACGTTCCTGAGGAAGGATGGATGATGCCACGGCGTTGAATGAAGCGATGTTTCCTCTACGATTAGTCCGGATTCTGAACCTCCAGTCTGATTCTGGGTCGAGTTCTCGGTGAACCGCAGAAAGTCCTCATTAAAAGCTCGGTGAAGAAACGCTGTGATTTAGGGGTCAGTTTGTTTAATCTACAGCAGCTCCGAGCTCTGCGCGTGTGTGTCTGTGATCCGTGCCAGCTTTCTGTCCTCTGAGGTAGAACTAAAGACTCGGGGCAATAGACAACTGAATGAGCATGCTGTGTTTGTGCATGCGTGCGTGTGTGTGTGTGTGTGTGTGTACAAGAGAGAGAATTTGTGTGTGGGGGTGCACACACACACACACACACACACACACACACACAGTCCTGACTCAGAACAGGAAACACTTTAACTGACCTTTTGTTGTGATGGATTTTTGATGTGCTACTATTTTTTCTTCTTTTCCTATTTTCCTGCAAACTGCAGCTCATCACATCTGTATTCTGTTGGTGCAGCGGAATCTTTAAACCCACTCTGTTACACGATTCTGCTTGTTACCACCAACATCGCATCCTCTATCGTCACAGCTGTACTGAAACACTAAAATGGAATTGTCTCGACTTTAATGGGGAGTTATTACGCAGAACTCGCTTTTTTAGTCAGGTTTAGACATTCAGATGAATCTCCAGTGTGTGTACACTAATGAAAAAGCACGAGAGAAAAAAACATCTCTTGCATTTTTGCACTGGTTGGGGCTTAAACAAGCTAATTAGACTTCCCCACCTGATGTGACCTCATATAAGAAGATCGTCCTTCCCTAAATTATTCCTCAGCTCTGGGGTTTGTGGAGGGGCGTGGCTCAGCACTAGTACACAGACACTAAAACAGCATGGTCTTAAGACAACTGCAACAGAGGGACCTGTGTTAACTTGTTGAATAAACAGTAACATATGGGACCTTTAAGCAAAAAGTATAAAAATGTAATTATGACATTTTGTGGATGTTTCAAATTTATGATGTTATACTTGCTGTATTTCATTTAAATGCTACCTAAAAAACATTATGATTTACTCAGTCTCCAACTGACACAAGAGGTGTTCAAGTCAAAACCGGGACTTTTGATTGTGTAGAATAAACAAAACAAAAACATGTTTTTTTCCCCCCCATTAAAGGATAGAACTTGATAGGTAGTTCCTGGGAGGCCGGCGTTTCAGACAAGAAAAGATGCGGTCGGCTGGCATCACGTGGTTCGGAGGAAACATGTGATAGTCTTCGGCCCTCCCGACTGAGTGGGGGAACCCCCCCTCCCCCTCCCAAAAAAAAGGAACTGTGTTCTGTTATTCTGCACTATTAATAGTCCCGGTTTGACTTGAATGCCACTCATATCTTATCAATATCCAGCAGTGCTATTAAATTCTCAAATTCAGATTGGTCAGGTGTTGGTTAATTTCCTAACCTAGCGGCTCTGACGGTCATTCTACTGTATCCGCAGTTCAAACCACAGGTTTTGTGATAATTGAAGTCTAATATTAAAGAAATGGAAATTTTTTTAGTTATTCAACAAAAGCATGCTGATAATCCACAACATTAAATGCATCAACTCCTTCAGGATGCGCTGTTGGAGTAAAATACTCGACCTCAGGGTAATAACAGTAACTGTTTAACATCACAGACCATCACACCGCTCATCATTCATTATTATTATTATTATTATTATTATTATATACCATCTCCTACAATACATTAAGAACAGAACCGAGCAGCTGGCATCATTACACAGCGAACATCGTATAATTAACAGACTGAACTGAATAGCATAAAGACTAATTAAATGTCACAAACGCCAAACGTATCGCCCTCTCAGTAGAACACTCGAACATGAATCAGAAGATCGGCTGATTATTTCCACCAATAAAACGTCCTTATAAAATCTGTAAGCGGAATCTAATCGTATGATAGATCATCAGGATGATGTCAGTGCGCGGAGCTCGGAGCTCACGCTGGGGTGTTAAAGGGCAGGAGAGGAGCCGACTGCATCGCAGCAGCACAGCACAATCTCCTCTCTTACTAATGTATGTTATTTTTTAACCTGCACATTCCATAATTACGCTGCTCTTCATCCAGTGATCGTGCCTTGAAGATGATGAGTAAATGGAAAACGATTTAGCCACACCCACTCACTCCATCAAGTGCTTTATGGATTGTTTGCGCTAATGTAATTATTCTTTTATGCCGTCATTAGCTGAACCATGGAATCTCAAATCTGTTTCTTTATTTAACCGTATTAATGAGCCAATCAGGATGTGATCATTTGTGAGATATTTTAATTTTAAAACATAGTAAGTTAAACCTTTTCAATATGTGGTACATGAAATAGTTCAGAAAATTCACTTTGTCTCCAATTATATATATTTGTTCAATTGTAAAACATCACTAGATTACGTGAACAAATCAAGACCAGACTTTTTTTTTTTTTCTTTTTTTTTTTTAATTTATATTTAGAATGGCTGAGGCTTAAACAAGCTAATTGGAATTTCCCCCTAATGTGACCTCATATAAGAGGATAACCCTCACCTGCAAAGTTTAGGGGTTAAGTTCTTTGCCCAGGGGCCCAACAGGGGCAACTATTTGGTTGTAGGGTTTGAACCTGAGACCTTCCGAACCACACTCCAATGAATTATTTCCCATATTTTTGCTTTTCCTGGACTGTCTTGCCTTTATATTGTAACTCTTTCATACTAACAATATACTCGTACTGCTTACTGTGTTTAAACATCTGCTCTGGGTGATCTTTTGTTTGGTTTGACTAAATTTGATTAAAATCACTGAATTACGAGTTTGTGTGCTCTAGCAGGTGAAACACTGATCCTCAGATCACAGATGACACAAGCAGACAAAAATAAGTTTCTAGAAATAGAGAATTCCAAACATTATTTACATTCCTGACTAATGCCAGTTACTGGAATGCCATCTGTCTATCCGTATACAACACCTCGTCTCTTTATTATCCTGTTCAGCTGTTTGTTTATCCGTTTGAGGAAATTCACTGGTGCCGAACTGACCTCTGTGGGGCAAAGAGGGCAAAGGTCAGGTGAACTCTGGGGTGCAGATGATTGGCTGGTTTCGGATATGCACGCCCCCCCCCCCCCCCTCTCTCTCTGACTCTCACAGACACACACACACACGCACAGGTGTCTATAAATAAACCTGTAATAGAGTGTGCAGGTGCTTAAAGAGACAAATGAGAAAGACTGAAATAGAGACTGAACCAGAAGCTGGGTTAAAACGTTACACTAGTGCATTAGAGAAAAAGAGATAAAAATAGAGAGAGAGAGAGAGAGAGAGAGAGAGATGGAGAGGAACTGAAGAAACTGCATGAAAGGAAGACTGAACTGAATGAATAGAGTTAAGCGCCATGCGAAACAACTGCTGATTTATTCACGCCTTATTTGATATTTATAGCAGCCATGAAATGAACCCAAACTCGTCTTTGTTGTCATGGCGACAAAATGAGGTCATCCCAAGGCTCTGACATCACTGGTTCTTGATTCCAGACCACCATTATTTTGTTCTGCACCCCGAATACCAGATCTGTTTTAACTGGAAGAGGGAGGAAAAGCTCCAGACTGTAAAAGAACAGTCGCTCTCGTCACCTGGCCGGGTTTCTCTCACCTCATGGTGTGGATGCACTCCGGCTCTTTAGCGAAAGCGTAGGCATAGCCGCTGGACGTGGTGCCGAAGTCGATGGCTACTACCACCACGAAGGAGTGACTCGCCGGCTCGTTCTGCTCCGCATCCTTCTACAGAGAGAGAGAGAGAGACAGAGAGAGACAGAGAGAGAGAGACAGAGAGAGACAGAGAGAGAGAGAGAGAGAGAGAGAGAGAGAGTTAATTCTCACACTACACAAGGCCTTATAACATTCCTCTCCGCAAACGTTACTATTCTTTCATCTTCAAATTTCGACTAGAAGTCTCACTTGCAATAACACTTATTACAAATGTGTGCGCACGTGTCTAAAAAAAGCTCCCTTTAACCACTGTTATTATCACAGCCCCAGAGAAAGCGGCTCACCATTATGTGTGTAGGAGAGAGAGGCGTGATGCCGGGGTCGCCAATACTCTTTGCTGGCGACGGGGCAGCCATTGCATCTGAAAAAACAAAACAAAACACACACATTAATCAGATTAATGGTCGAGTTTGTCTGTAAGTGTGACATGCAAGATGTCGGATGAATCGATACTTGCATCGACCAATCAGAAAGCAGCTTTGTGTGAATGTGGTATCATGCTGCATATTCTATCCATCCATACTGTAAATATCCATCATCTATCTGTTCATCTCATCTCGATCAAGCTATCCATCCATATCTGTCTCTTCATCTCTATATATTTGTCTATTTATCGATCAATCCATCCATCCATCCGTCCCTATCCATACACTCGTCTAGACGCATCTACAGAGGACATTGAACCCCCTGATAATTTCACTTGATCTGGCAGCTGTGTTCCACACGTCCTTGTGAAAATGCTCCACATTCATCAAACATTCATCAGTCATTCCACAGGATTTGGATTTGGACAGGATTTAGACCTGGGCTCCGACTCGGCCATTCCAGAGCGCTGATCATCATCTTCTGAAGCTGCTGCTTTGTTGATTTAGATTTGTGCTTTGGATCGTTCTGAACAGTGATTGTTTTTCTCTCTTCATTTTCAGCTGTCTGATAGAAGTCTTTAGATTTTATGCCAAAACAGATGATTCCCTCCACTGTTTCTTGCCAGCTGAAAAGACGTAGCATCAGAGGGAGCACAGCTGCTCTCACCATGGGTCTGATGTTCTCTGGGTAATATGTTGTCTTTTTAGTTTTAATAATATTCCTAAAAAGTTACACCTTGGTCTCATCATAATATATCATATATAACACATTTCAACACATGGTTTGAGGTGATTTAAGGATTGGATTTGGATGTATTTGGGTTTAGTTATAGATATTCTAGCTTCTGTCTACATACAATTACAGCCAGTCACCTGGTCGAGAACGTCTGACTTACGGACGACTCGGACGTACAGTATGAACGGGTATAAAAAAACAGTAGTTATATGCAGTTGTTTGTAATAATGAACAAATGCACAACTTTGTGACGTGCATGAAAGCCCTGTGCAGCTTCAGCGGTTCATTGGCTCGCGGAAAGAGAGCGCTGTTCGTCGTCACTTTTAGTCGTATAATATCTATCCGCTGATGGTGCAGCGAAGAAAAGGAAAAAGATAAAAAGATCAGACGGAGATGATGATGCTGATGATTATTATTATCATTTTTGAGTGTTTTACATTGAAAAAAGTAAAATATGTACTAGAGATTGCTAAACAAAATCAATTTAGTTATGCATCGCAATTCAACTCCAAGATCGCTTGTTTAAAATAAATTTTTAATTCATGCATGCTTGCAATTTCCTCCAGGTGTTGCACTAAAAATTACTCGCACATTAGCAGGCACCATAGCGTCCTGTGTGGTTGGAGCGAATTATTTGCCAAGTTTGTTTAACAAAATGTGGAAAAACATTATATCGAATTGGAACATTTATAAAATCATGATACGTACAGAATCGCAATACAGATTGAATCGGCTCCTGGGTATCGCGATAAAATCGTATCTGTTGGCCCCTGGTGATTCCCATCCCTAATATTCACCACATGTTAGGAGACACATTTGACTAACTGATACTAAATATGAAACATATGTAACTTACCTACAAATTCGACTACAAAATCTCGCTCTGACATCTTGTGTTTGTTTATTTCATTTTTTTATTTTTTTATTATGGAAACTTGATGGTCTTCCTCCGCTTTAATCTGTCAATCAGCGTATCAATCAGTATCTATTAATTTCCCATTTCAGAGATCCAGCCTACAAACCCTCCCATCCATCTACCCGTATGTGTAGAGTTCGAATTAAGAGAAAACTAAGAACTAGGCACTTTTTTATGTATAAGATCAGCAGAGCATTTTAGCCATTTTTTTTTGCATTAAAAAGGTTTTAATAATAATTATATATAAAGGTCAGGATTGTGCAGTAGAGTTATTCTTTTTTCAGCAACACCTACTATAGGTAATATAAAATTGGAGTTCAATTTTATTTCAATGCTATACAAACATGACTGAGCAAAACCAAATAACAATAATAATAACAATAATAATAATAATATGCACATTTTGTGAGTTCTGCATTTTTTCGACGTCATTCCTATATTCCAGTAGCAGTAAAATTTACACGTTTTAAAAGTAATGGAAACTTCCTTTTACACGACAAAGCCCGGTGTGATGTCTGAAGCCGTCGACACACACTGGCAGGACGTCCGTATAAGCATTTATTCGTTCTTTCATTCATTGATTTATTTCTTTATTTCACCGTGTGATTGAGCAGTGCCGTGTTGCCGCTCGGATCTGTTTGGTTGACCTTCCTGGGTTTTGTACAGAACCGGATCACCGTGTGAATCCGTGTGTCTCTGCAGAGCGCGTCCGTCAGTACACACTTCCTATTCTTTTGCCCATCTGTGATCGATTCATTACGCTGCTACTCGCGGTGCTGCTCTCGTAGCTGATTATTCTGCTAGCGCGAGAGCCGCGTACTGTCCGCTACTAATGAATCGATCGCGGATGACGTCGCTCTCTCGGACAGATTTTTAAAAAGGGTCGGGAAATATACTGTACCTGTGCAGCCGTCAGTATACCTGCCCAAGAATTCTGTATGTGTGGGAAATGCGGCAAATGCACGAGTAATACAACTATTGGCACCCCTATAAAGCAGACTCTCAAAATTGAATATGATTTTTAAAAAATATATATTTTATAATAAATGTCAATTCAGTGAATGTGACAGGCTAAAGTATAAGCATCAAAACAACCAACACACACACACACGGCAATCCTTCATCTTCACATTTTATATTATCTGACCACAAAAAAAAAAAGCATCAAATCTTTTAAAAGCTTTATCCAGCTAATGCAGGTCCTCTTCTCGCCGAAGACATTTGAGTGGAATTAGAGCTCGTATTTATCCAAAAGCCATCATCCTCATTAGTGTGGTCTAATAGAAGCAAAGTGAGTCAGTGCGTTTTTATCGCTCGACAGGAGGTCTCCTAATCTCCTCGGGAATTTTTTTTTAAAACCCTAAACACTTGTCCTTTTTTTTTTTTCTTTTGGCACCCCATACTGCGCTAAAACGTGCTCAGACGCTCTTCGCTTTGTAATTATAGCCTGAGTGACTGGCTGCCTGTGGCTTAACACTCTCTCACATACGCAACTCGGGTACCACGGCATCATCGATTTAAAAAATATATATATAATAAATCAAGGCAGGAAAATGATTGTCTGTAATGATAAACACCTGTAAGTGCAGCGTTATTCCTCTGACGTCCGCTTCGATACCTCCGAGTCTTGATGTTTGCGGGTTAAGGAAGTAGAGTCTGTTTATACGGAGGCGACGTCGTTCCAGCTGATTGAGCGCGGCTTGATTAGCGCGCTCATTACCGACTATTTGTTTGAGCAAATTATAGCCGTGCTTCTATTGAATCCACAAATTTTCACCTCTTGTTACGTAATGTGAGGCAGAAAACAAACATTCCATGATTTAAAGACTAAAATAAATACAAATAAAACAGTACAGGCTAGAAAAGGAGTCGGAGCGAACGCTCCAGCCACTTTACCTGCTGCACGCAAATAACCGCAATCGACGCAGGCAGGTTAGCTGTACTCCGTTCTAGAGCTATAGGTTTACTTTAACGTTTAATGAGACAGTTTTCATAAAAAAACAAGGCAAAGAAGGAAACAAGGAGAAGATATTTATTAGCAAATCTCCCGTACAGTCCTGACCTCGCTTCAAGACATTTCCACAAGTTTGGACCATTAAAGGAGTTCCTGGGAGGCCGGAATTTCAGACATGACAATTTCAGACACCCAGTGTGATCACGGCTCCGACGTATTGAGAAAAACTTTCCACCTTGATGTTGTCCAAGCACGAGTGAAACACTGGGAGAAGTGCATTAGTGTAGCCGGGGATTATATAGAGAAATAACGGGAGTTTTTAACAAGTGTGTTCTGTTATTCTGCGCAATCAAAAGTCCCGGTTTGACCTGAACACCCGTCACTTTGAGAGGCAGTGCAGTGTGTATCTAAATTTATGATTGATGGAAAAAAACGAAACTGTGATATGGACCTGCGTAATTATTTAACCACAAAATTAAAGGTAATATACACATGCATCCATCCAGGAACCTCTGTAATCTTTACATTTTCATTATCCTTTTTAAAGTATAATACAAATCTCAGTAACTATTTACCCACAAATAAGGAACCATGGAGGTCAATGATGATTACGATGGTATTTATTCCCATTTTACAACCGTGCTAGAACCTCCAGTCGACACTCACACACTACGGGCACTACTAACCCTAATCTGTATGTCTTTGTACTGTGGGAGGAACCCGGAGGAAACCCACATGGCACGGAGAGAACATGCAAACTCCACGCACACAGACCCCGAGGCGGGAATCGAACCCGGAACCTGGAGGTGCAAGGCGACAGAACTAACCCCTCCACACCGTGAATACACACATAGATGTAAATTAATCAGAGTTTGTCGAGATCATACGTCCAATTATTTGCTGTTAATAAAGTAAATGTTGAATGAATGAATGAATGAATGTATACAAAAAGGTACCTTTAATAGTTAAATATCACAGTTTAAATCACAATTACATCTCAATGTGTGTTAAAATAATAACGTATGTCCATCTGAAATGTGTTTAAAAATTAATAGATTATTTAATCCTGTATTCGGCCTGTAGTTCGTTTTTGTCTCTCATGTGTTTTATTCTGTTTTTTTTTTCTACTCTGGATTTTGTCCAACACTTTCCGCCTTCTGCTGTTCATCAACAGCCTGCGTCATTCTGCATCGCTTCTGTAATTATTGCAATCTGTGTTTCTCTACATTTCAGGTTAGATCTTGTTCCTGATTTATTGTGACCTGTATTTAACCTGTTGTCTGCGCCGTGTTAGATTTATTTTGGTCTGTAGTTGATTCTGCATTTTCTCCGTAGTTTATTTTGGACTATAGAACCTTTGGGTTTCGATTGAGAAAGCTTTGCGTGTGGGCAAAATGTGATTAAATTACAGCAAGTAAACAAGACAATACGGACCAGCCATATTCCTTAAAACAGGAATGATGGAGATTGGAGTCATTATACGAATCAGACGTGGAGACGTAACGTTCCGGCTGGCGGGTAGACCAGACTGAGGAACGTGCAGTGTTTTGTCTGGATTTTTAAAAAAACAAAACAAAAAAAAAACATGGTTCCTAGATCCTGTGCGAACACACACGTGCACAGACGCACATGTGCACAATTCTGGAATGTGACAAATTCGCACAGGAAGCAGCAAAGGTCAGAGGTCAGACCTCCAGTAAGGACGTCTACGGAAATACAAGCAGCATGAAATGCATTTCAGAAAGGTAGGAGCGGCGGGTCTGTGTCTCTCTCTATCACACACACACACACACACACACACACACACACACACACACACACAGTATTTATACTCAAATCAAAGGTCTGCAAACTATTATCTGTAAAATTCGAAACATGCTGCAGTCAACGCCCATCACAAATACGCCGTATATTTTTTAATATAAAAAAAAAAAGATCATTGCATGATTTATAACACATCTTGCTCCTGTGGTGCTCAATCTTATCTTTCTTTTCTCAGACCACACCTATACACATCTACACACTCCATTATTCTCCCAATAACGTTTGTTGCTGCCTCATCAATCCTGCTGGATCCTCATACTGATGATCCAGGGTTTAGACGCAGCCCAATACAAAAAGGACAAATTTGATCAAATCATCACAAAATAACGATCACACCTGCCTATAAACGAGTTTGAATATGGACCCAACATTTCTGACGAATCCCTTCCTCCTTACTCTCAGTCTGGTGCAGGTGGGGGACGCTGCAGGGGAAATAACTCGATATAAAGTTACAAAGAATATTTTCACCATGTGTGTGTATGGCAGAGAGAGAGAAAGAGAGAGAGAGAGAGAGATGGGGGTGGGAAAGGAAAGGAAAGTAAAAACGAGAGGTCAAAACCAGAAAGAGATGCGACGGCGAGGTCACAGAAGCGGCTCTCTTTAAAGAAGCGTCTCGCATTCCAACCCAATTCCACCAGCGTCTCTGAGCGAGCGCGTTTCCTGAAGCGCAATGTGAAACTAATAACAGCTGAGGATTGATTAGAAGTTTCATGTCTTGCTTCAACTCCTTATGGACATTCTTCAGACATCAATAAAAGCCAAGTGACAAAAAGAAAGAAAGATGAGCTGTGGAGGAAGAGATGATCTCAAAAGAGGATTCGACTACATTTAATAAACCTGCTACTATACAGTATGTTCTGCAACTACCAATAATCATCCAGGCATATTTTTTATATATATATATATATATATATATATATAATGTGCTACTGTGTTCATCGCACGAACGCTTGCATGTTCCTTTAAATACTTCTTCTGCACTTCCTGTACTTAAAAGCCACCTACAGCATTATGCAAAATGTTAGTTTTTTTTTTTGGCCCGGGGTTTAAACAAGCCAGTTAGATTACCCCACTTAATGTGATCTCATATAAGAAGAAGAACCCCCTCCCCCTCCCCCGACTTGCTTCTCTGGACGGGCGTGGCTCAGCGGTAGCTCATTCACATAAACACTGAAACTGCGTGTTCGGAGGAGGAGTGAAACAAAACGAGTTTGACGTGTAACAATTTCAGTTGGAGAATTAGCACACACATTCTGATGGAGCTCGGAGACCCGTGTTAACTACAAGCGGCGCACAAATCTTAAAGGTTCCATGTTTGGCTACATCTTTAACACCGGAGCCACAAATCTTAAAGGTTCCATGTAGCCAAACATTTGATTTGTGCGCCGCTTGTACACTACAAGTGAAGGCTTGGCCTCCGAGTTTCGCAGTGGTAAAGTGCTCGCCCTATCGTCCGGAGATCGCTGGTTCGGTTCCCGGGTGATGCTGTAACCTCTCACAGCCGGAGGTCTAGAGAGAGCTGAGAGGTACTCCGTGCTCCCACATTAATCACGGCTCTACAGCCAATCAGGGGCGTCTGTGAGCTCGCGCAAGCGGGAGGAGCGGATAGCGCTGTCCTCCGAGAGTGTTACGCCGCCCCCAATGGTGCGTGAATGAGCAGTTTGAAAAGATGCCGTTGGCTGGCGTCACGTGGTTCGGAGGAAACACGTGATAGTCTTCGGCCCTCCCGGCTGAGTGGTAGTAGTAGTAGCCTTAATGTGGGAGCCCCCTAGTGACGGGGAGGAATTGGACACGACTAAAATTAGGGAGAAAATCGGGGTAAAATCCAAAAAAATAATAATAATAATAATAAAATAAAAAAAAGTGAAGGCTTTACAGAGCATACATAGCAGACACATCTCAATATCGACTGTTTGAAGGAGATTATTGCATATTTCGGACGCCTTCAGCATTGTTTTATAGTGTAGATAGAAATAAAAATCAGGAAAAGACACCAGTCGTAGTTCTAAATGCAAACAGGAAACTTCAGAATGACATTTTGTGCAATAAAATCCCAATTTGATACTTTAAGTATGATATTTTTGCACACAACAAGCTCACTAGTTCTTATTAAAATATAACATGACCATAAATGACCTTCCACATCCCTTTAAATAGAACGGATTTACTGTTGAACAAATACGGTCCACACAAGAACTGAGCTTTATTTTATTTTATGTTACTAACAAACACGCTTCACTCTTCATTTTCATATGCAAAATGTGTGAAAATCTACGAAATAAGGATATTAATTTGTAGGAGACTGATTTGTTGTCATAACGTGATTATCTCCGGCGGTGTGCAAATATGTGATTACACCTGGACTTGGTGTTTGCTAACATTAGCGTTAGCTCATCCAGTGCTCCTGTTGCGAACGAGACGATGCCATGTGCTTTACGCGTCAGAAAATAATGTGCAGGTAACGTTGACTAATACTGACATTCTAATTGATATCCAACCAGCTGTTCCAGGGTTCAGTTTAAAATACCATTACATGGAAAGCTAGTGCACTGTGTAGGGTGTATGAGCCCTTATTCCACACACCAAGTAGTGCCCTTGATCAGGCGTTAGAGAGGGATTTGGGATACAGTCTTTTGTTTGAAGCATAACGCGGACGGTTCAGAGCAGTTTAGAAGGAGACAAGAAGGAGACAAAGTGTCGTTTAAGATGACATCACGTTATCAGATGTTTTGGCGCTGGTATCCGATAAGTGACCTTCCGTCAGCAATCCAGAAGTAGGCAACAGAAGTTGAGCACCATCCGACTAACCCCATTTAAGATCATGAGATAAGACGTCATGATCTTGAGTTAATGAGAGAAAAAAAATCATAATAACTTGACCTCCCTCGGTTCATGGAGGGTCTCAGTGCAGACGTTTTTATGATTATTACAGGAATATATCCATAATGGTATTAATATTTAATCTAGCTCACTGATATAAAACTCCACAGGGAGAGAGAGAGAGAGAGAGAGAGAGAGAGAGAGAGAGACCGAAACGCAATTAGAGAGAGAAAAAAAAGAGCGGGAAATCAACGTGAGATCATTTCAACCGTAAATCGATACGCTTCTCGTACATTTCCTTTTCACCCCAATTACTCCACTGGATGAAACTCGGAATCGCGTCCCGAATCCCACAAAATCAAGAAAATCAATGTTATTAATTCAAGTTTCTAATGATGATTTCCTGCATAAGCAGAGACGTGGTGTGAGGAGAAAACCCACAGCCAATGAGCAAGAAGAACACACACACAAACACACACACACACATATATATACGACTCATGGCTGGCCCTATTCTTACGCACATTCTCTCTCTCTCTATCTCTCTCGCTCTCTCTCTCTGGCACAGATAAAAGTGCCACTCAACAGCTGGGGCCGCCTCACTCCTAATAGAACATCCATTCTCTCATCTCTCATCTCTTTTTAGCAACTGCACACATCCTTTACTGCAAGAAAAACAAAAAAAATACTACATCAATAGAATGCCACAAAGATAGAGCTAGAGAAGCTGAGAAAGCTTAAAGGAGGGAACGACAGAGACACAGCGCGAGTGATGGATAGAGAGAGATAAACTGGAGACAGAGATGTAGTCAGGCTTGACAGCTTTCCATCAGGATTAGGCTGAGAAGCTGTAAAACACTCAGACTCACACACTCATGCTGAATGTGCCAGTGTGTGATCATGACGTTTACAACAGACCATATGTCAGACGAGAAGCTTTAGAGGATTTCACCGGTCTGGGCGGGTGAGCTGACTGCGTACGCCCCTGCTGACCTCACATCTGTCTGCCGATACATCAGAAAAGACGTATGATAT
The DNA here is from genome assembly GCA_030014215.1 of Clariallabes teugelsi. Taxonomy (NCBI): domain Eukaryota; kingdom Metazoa; phylum Chordata; class Actinopteri; order Siluriformes; family Clariidae; genus Clariallabes; species Clariallabes teugelsi. The sequence continues at coordinate 4,040,578 of JAQMYG010000005.1, forward strand.
CGAGGACAACTAGATGCTAAATCTAGCCTGGCTTAAAGCGGTGTTCAGCCCTTGACGTGATGATAACAGTAGGTTAGCCAGTTATTTAGCAAAGCATGTGTGTGAGATGCGATGGTGTTGAGTGTGTAGAAATAACTCGCAAGCAAAACCAAACTGCAAGTCAGACTGATCGACTTTAGCATTGCTTTAGTTTTTTTTTTTCTGTCTCCTTCATCCTCCTCCGAGAAGAAAAATGCAGTCGAAATTACCGAGCGTTTTTCCCCCAACTCACTTAATCCCAGATACACGCCTGTGACCTTCTATGCAGCCATGTTAAAGGTACAGGGATTGGACTGGGGTAAAGTCATTTCTCTGATGAATCGCCTTTACGATTGTTTCGAAAAAGTGAGCGCTACCATCAGTCCTGTGTCACACCAACAGTAAAGCATCCTGAATCCATTCATGTGTGGCGTTGCTTCTCGGCAAAGGCAAGGCAAGGCAAGGCAAGTTTATTTGTATAGCACATTTCATACACAATGGTAATTCAAAGTGCTTTACATAG
>JAQMYG010000005.1:4044082-4055126 GCA_030014215.1 Clariallabes teugelsi
TGGGAACACCAATTAGCCTAACCTGCATATCTTTGGACTGTGGGAGGAAACCGGAGTACCCGGAGGAAACCCACCAACTCCATACACACAGAGATGGGAATCGAGCCTTGCCGGGAATCGCACCCGGACCCTGGAGGTGCAAGGCGACACTGCTAACCACTACACCACCTTGTCGCCTTAATATAATATTACATTAAATATAATTAATATAAACTATTTTTTGTGTTTTTGAGATTCACAGGTCATGTCAGTACTTTCATAATAATTAGGGACTAGAATTAGAAACCATCTTGGTATTTATTGACTGCAACTCCAATCAGTTCTTAAAGGGTACCTCCTAAGTCATTTTCAGACGTTCAGATGGGTTTTCATTGTGCATGTGCAAATAAAAAAAACTATTTATTATTATTATTTGTTTGTTTTTATTTCTGTTGTTTTGTTTTGGCCCAGGATTTTAACAAGCCAATCAGACTGTCCCGCAAATGTGACATCATATAATAATATATCCTTCCCCAGCTTGTTGCTCAGTTCTACTGTTCTCTGGAGAAGGCGTGGCTCAGCAATAGCTCATTTACATAGACACTGAAATGGCGTACTTGGACGAGGAGTGAAAGGTGAATTGAAACAAAGGGATATTTTCAGCTGGAGTTTTAAAACACACACACAATTTAGGGAAGCTCTGAGACTTACATCAATCAGCCATGACATTAACACCACATAACATTGATGATTATCAATTATATACCATTAAACTGGTTACGGAATCAGGGGCACCCAAAGCTCATGTATGCCTGCGAGGACAAAGGGCAGCGCCACCTCTGGTCAAAAAAAAAAAAAAAAAAAAAAAAAAAAAAGAGTGCAGCATGAATTTCTGAAAAACGCATGCTGGTTATGATAGAACACTCGGTACATGACAGTCTGCTCTGTATGGGGCTTAGAGCACACAAAGAGTTCAAGATTGTTGATCCAGACTCCTACAGAGTATTCATGAGATGTTCTGAGCAAACAAGTCAATCCACGGAGGCCCGACCCTGAAGGTCACAGCACTTAAAAGGACCTGCTGCTAACATCCTGGTGCCAGACACCACAGCACATCTTCAGAGGTCTTCTGGAGTCCATGCGTCAAGGCATCAGACCTGTTTTGGTGGCACAGGGGGAACCTCAACAATACTGCACTCAATGTTTTAAGGTTTTAATGTTATGGCTGATTAACTTGTTCAAGACATAGTAAGACACAGGCCCTTTGATGCAATGGTTCTCACATTATCAATATGTGTCTGTGTCTTTGTTTATGACAGCATATTTCATATTATAACATAAGTAATATTATTAGAGTTGTCAATATTAACGCGTTAATGCATATTGTTAATCCAGAAAATCTAACGTGTTACTATATTTTTAACGTTTTAAGTTTGACCCTAATGACTTCCCACAATCAGTTACCGGACTGTGTGTGATCATGTCACGTTTAACGCGAATAATAAGGTGACTGAGGAAATGTCACCAGGCGTTCAGAACAGCAGATTTCATTATAAAAAGCTTCTAGGTGGAAATTTGGATAAAATCAATAAGTTGTGAGATCGAGCTACTGTTAAGGGAAATAATTTTTACAAGAATATATTAAATATGCGAGTGGTTGATCAGGTGTCTAAGGTTCTAAGTTGCTGGTTTTCGGATCTGAGAATACTGGTTCGAACCCTGCCGTCGATTTTAATTTAACATTTGTTAAATGACCTCTTGTTTGTGATGTCACACCTGATCCAGAACCAAACCAGCCGGCATTCTGACGTCATGCTGTCTGCGGTTTTGCGGAGTGACACAGACACCTGGTCAGCAGGGGGGCCTTGCACCTCCGGGGCAGTGGGTTTGAATCTCGTCTCTGTTCTCTGTCTGTGTGTGTGTGTGTGTGTGTGTGTGTGTGTGTGTTTGGATTTTGCATGTTCTCCCAGTGCTTGCTGAGTTTCTTCCGGTTTCCTCCCACAGTTTGCAGATATGCGATGTAGGCTGATTGCCCATAGTGTGTGTGATTGGGTGTGTGTGTTTTTCTGTGTGTGTGTGTGTACTTGACACCTCATGCAGGGTTTTCCTTGTGCTCCAAGTTTCCTGGGATAGGCTCCAGTCCCCCACACCCCCCCTGAGGATAAGCGCTACAGACAATGGAAGGATTTACAATGATTGTTGTGCCTGGTGATGCCAAAACAGACGAGGTCAAAACCCTGGAAGACGAGTTTATCTGCTTCCCACTGACAGAAAGAAAAGAGATTTGTAGTTATCAGCTTTTCAGCGGGAAAATGAGGCTAATCCCGGTCAAAGATTAGTCCCTGATCTCTGCTGCTTGTGTAGTGACTTGTATTTTATCTTTGGGAACAATCACGGCATAAATGTTTCATAAATTGTACACAATAAAAATCCAATATACATGATGGACTTGTGAAATGTTGGCACGGTGGCATAGGGATTAACGCTGTCACCTTGCACCTCCAGGGTCGAGGGTTCGATTCCTGCCTCGGGGTCTGTGTGCATGGAGTTTGCATGTTCTCCCCGTGCCTTGTGGGTTTCCTCTGAGTACTCCCGTTTTCTCCCAAACTCCAAAGACATGTGTGTCTGCGAGTGTGTGCCCGGAGCTGGATTGGCATTCATCCCCTAAGTCTCGTAGAATAGGCTCCAGGCCCCCTGTGACCCTGTATATAGGATAAAGTGCTATAGACGATGAGTGAGTGAGTGAGTGAGTGCATTTGAGGTGTAGGTGGTGCAGTTGTAAAGTGCGTGCCCTATCAGATCGCTAGTTCGATTCCCGGGTGATGCTGTAGCCTCCTGCAGCCAGTTGGCCGAGTTCAGCAGGGAGGAACTTGACGCTCTCACATCAATCACGGCTTTACAACCAATCATGGGCGTCTATAAGCTCACGCAAGTGGAAGAAGCGGAGAGCTGTCCTACAGTACATGTGTGTTACGCCGCCCCCAATAGCGAGCAGTTCAAAAACATGCGGTCGGCTTGCGTCATGTGGTTCAGAGGAAAATTGTGATCGTCTTCGGGCCTTAATAAGTAGTAGCCTTATTGTGGGAGCCCACAATATATATGCATATAGATTTCCCTAGTATTTTCCTCAAAAGTACTACATGGTCCCTTCTAATCACAGCAGCCAAACAGCTGTTTTGTTTACTGGACTAACGGGGGGGAAAAGTCTTTTTTACATTTCAGCACATTCTGCAGTGGAATGAAAAGAGCCAAGAAACAAATTGCTTTATAAACAGCCCAGGAACAGAGATTAACATGATCATTACGCAGACTATTCTGTTCAACACTACACAATCTAAAGGCTGTCAATGTTAATGAGAGTCGTAAACTCATAACTGCATCAGCATCAGAACTGTATTTCTGCCACTGAGCTACTAATGTACCAAGAACGCATGAAAAAAAAAAAGTGACTAAAATGATGAAGTCTGTGCCTTGAAGAAAGACAGACTGCTGCTACCCGGCACCCTGAGCCAGCCACATCCTCGCCTTCAAGTGGAAAAGGTACCGGCATTAACGAGACGCCCGGCCTCTCCTGCTCCTGCGTAACCTCGTTCCCCTTATTTTCTCTCCCTTAGGGAAGGCTGTCGTCTCTGGCCGATACCTAAAGCATGAAGTAATGCTGGAAGCGAAATTTTCAGGAGCGCCCTAGAATCCTCCGAAATCCACATGCTTTTCTTCGTTCCCATTTTCCGCCCTGGAAATATTCATTCTGTGCAGAATAATAACCGTCCAATCCAACAAGCGGTAGGTGAGGAGTTCCAGGATCTGCAGGATTTCTCAGCATTGTTTGACTTTCAGGGTTTTTCTCTTATGATTTATTCCTCATGAAGTTTCTGCGTGTTTTCCACAACCATTCTCACCTTTGACTTGTTTATCACTAATCTCAATCATACTTCCAGAAATCTGTAAATCGTCTGTGTGCTCCAGCTCTCTCAAGCCGCTCGAATAGAAAATATTAAATTAGGAAGTTTTACAGCGAGGCTGCGTGTACTGATTTCCTTCTTGAGCGTGAAAAAAGCCAGCGAGCGAGGCAGAGACCTTCAGCTGACCTCAATCTGACACGAATGTTTCTCCTCAAACCCACCCACACAGACACACACAAACACACACATGGAAAGTAGACCGCTCCTTCTAGATCGACACCATCCCTCGCAGAATTAAACCACGAACTGCTGCTGCTGAGCTTTTCTGCTTCTTAATCGAACACCAAGCCCTTTTTACGAACTGTCTGGGCATCACACACACACGTAGCCATGACGGGATGATTTAGGAGGATGGAGGAAACCAAAATACTCAGTTAATACTCAAAACCAAAATACTCAGTTAATACTCAAATACGCAAGAAGGACGTGCCAAACCGAGCACAGGTGGAGCAGATGAACCCAACTTCTACTGAAGTATGCGCAGAGGAAACCACGGCGCTTTTCTAGGGCAACTCCAGACTGTGCAAGCTTTCCCCAAAGTAAATATTTCTCCTACACGTCAAATCCTGCAATGACCATCTGCACACACAATTTCTTGTGAGCATGAATGTGTGTGTGTGTGTGTCCGTTGTTAAAGCATATGGATTTGATACAGCTGGGATAAGAATTCTCCAAAAACATTGCGCAATAACCACATGACTTTCTCCTCCCCTCCATATATTAAATCATAACGCTGCCCGAAACAGAAGCCAGAGGTTGGAGATGCGGTTCATTTTTCACTGACGCGACATGGAAGCGGTTCCTGCATCAGCTCGGGTCAAGGTCAAGGCTCAGGCTGGCTCCGTGTTTGGTTTTTGCATCTTGTGTGTTTGTGGGACGAGTAGCCACACGAGATACTATTCAGTCCAGTCCAAGCATAAGCTGGTAGCGAAAACCATATGAGTGATGATAAATCAGCTCCTGATGGAAAAAGTATTCTGTTCAGCCCTGAACCTCTGAGCAGATGCTTTTATTCAAAGTTGCATAATTTAAGGTTGCCATGGTGACAGTTACGGTTAAAGACTAAAGTTGCGGATCATTCCCAGACTCTCGGTTTGATTCGACTTGACTTTTGCACACTGTGATTTTCAACTTTATGATTTGTCTCAAGCAGCTATATTTCTTCATGCAGATTATGAAGTATTAAAAAATAGCAACAGTATTTGATAAATATTGAAAGTCTGTTCAACTTGTGCATACTAAGCAATATCTTTTTCCCTGCTAATTTTTCTATGTTCTTATTGTATCTTAACTTTCCTTTTAGGTCACGGATGGTCTGTATAAGACTGTCACTGCATGTCATACTGTGTACGGTTGTGTATGTGATAAATGTAAATAAAAGATAAATTTGAATGTAATAATCTTCTGCTCCACACTCCAGTCCAGTAGGTGGCGGTAAAGATGTACTTCAAAGGAAGAAGAAGAGGATGACTTAGCAAAATCTAAGTGTTTTGCAAATGTTTAGCAGAAGATTTTAGCAAGCAGTTTGGATTTTCTATAAACTTGTCAAAGGAATTTCGCCTTTACAGCATTTTATGGTTGTAAGATGACCTTAAAAACGTTACAAGTGTGAATCGAAAACTGACACAACGATTCTCTATTATATAACAGGAGCGAAAAACTTGTAACTTCCTGGTCATCTGCGCAAACAAACTGTATCATGATTTTATAAATAATTTTTTCTGATTTTCTTACTAGTCTAAATAAACGTGCCACACAGGATTCTGTTCTACTTGCCAACTGGAATAGTTTAGAGTGCGCCACCTATAGGATTATAGAGGAACTGCAATAAATCAACACCTCAAAAGCAAACATACATTAAACATAAAAAATAATGAAAAAAATAAAAAAATATATATATCTAGATCCTAGATCCTCTAGATCCTCCCCCACACACTCACACAATGTAACCCATTAGCAGACATGACGTCTGATGACCGATAACCGCTTGAACACTGCACAGTATTCCTGCCATGAACTAGTGATTATGACTAAGCATCCAGAAATGTGTTCTGTGAGATCATATAACAGAGTAACATTACTACATGCTTAGTGTCTGCTTTAGTCACAAATCAAATTTCCGACAGATGAGCAGTTCTGAGAAAATGCGACGTTTGCAATCTCAGACTCTCAGTGTCTGCACACACTTATCATTAGCAAAACGATGCATTTGTTGTCATGGCACCGTTGTGATAGAGTCCAGAGAATCATGATAGTGGACATTTAAATGAAAGAAATTCAACTGAACACAAAATAACAGCTGGATCATTTTGGGTAAAGCACTACAGATGGAAAACAGTGCAAGTTTGTTCTCATAAGAGCAAGCTCTTGTGCAATAAGAAGATCTACAGTACCAGATGTACTGTCTGACCTCTGACGTGTGGGGAAAATGAAGGACACGTTGAGCCGAGACATTAAAATGCAGATCGTGACAGAATGAAGAGGAATCGACTTGCACTGCGAAGTCCTGGATGTTTTCACGTCACTAAATGTTATTTATTATTTGCAAAATCGACGGACTAACACGGGATGAAGCAATTACTCTACAAATCATTCCCAGTCCTTGCGCTAGCACGTGACGGGGTTTGTGGTGTGGAGTATGATCTCCTCCTGCACGGAGTGTGTGGACGTGGCCGCACCCTACCACTGAGAACGTGGACCGTGTCTCGCTCACGTACGACTTTGTAAGTTACGTTTACGTCCATAACCTATTAATAACAAAGTGGACCTCTGACCGTGCATCTATACATGCACCTGTCCATGTGTGTATGCGTATGCGTGTGTGTGTAAGAGAGAGTGAGCTGCATTGCTGCAGAGATGATCCCTCTTACACGCTGACTCAGCAGTCATTACACAGCCATTGTCCGGACCACGTGCTGCCTTCGGTGCACGTTCATCACAATGCTTTCAGGCATCCTGACGGATTAGACGCAGCGATCGTGTCAATGTAAAGGGCAACAGAACAAATAAACTGCAGGCTCAACACGCCAAAGCTACAACATGCTTAGCTTTGTTCAGATCAAGTGATTCACATCATGATAACTGCTAGGAAACTGCGAACTCTCAGAGGAAACATCTCTCTTTATTCAACATGGCTACAGGAAACATTTCCAACATTAACACTATGAATACGCAAATCAGAAACTTTCCTCTTCCGCTGCAAAAAAGTGTAATAAAAGACTACATTTGCATAACTCTAAGCTGATTGGAGCTTTTGAAGCCTCGCTGTTATGATGAAATAACACTAGGTGTGTTTACATGGACCATAAAATTCCACCAGTAATAGGGAAAATAGTCAATATAAAAATCAGATCAGAATAAAAATTAAAATTAACCACCACAATTAGGACAGACTGATCCAATTCAGCACAGTTCATTTTTCAATTTTTAATCCAAACACTTGATCCGATTGGTTGCCTCATGTTGAAACAAATTCCTTCTTTCTGTGCATGTTTGCTCCACATGGAGATAACATTACGTGAGTTGACAGGTGTCCCAGAGAAAGGTTTAGCATTGTTGTTCAGCTCTAAAGGTCCACTGCATTCTTCTCCGGTTTCAAAATCGTATTGCTGCTTAATTGAGAAAGAACAGCAGAAAATCAAATATTGTTCCTAGAACATGACGTGGATTCGCCTGGGTCGTCTTCTTCTATTAAATACTTTAAATTATCTTAAACAAGGTTGCCAGATCTCACAGAGAAATCCTGCTTAGGCAGTGCTAAAACAAACAACACACTGCAATTGAAAAGAAACAAACTAATAATACACTGTAATTGAAAAGAAACAAACTAATAATATAATTACTCCTCATACTGTAGCTCAGGTATATATGCACACACTTTGTTCTGCAAAAAATGCATTTGTTTTTTAATTACCTGTGCAAAAGATTTTTCCTGCCCAAGCTGATAGATAAACTGTCCTTGATACAAACAGTCTAACTCACCATTGAATTATGGAAAGCAAGTCATATTAAATATACATATTTATGCAAAAGTGAACGATTTTATATCCCATTTGACATTTAGTATCACAAATTGCAGACATGACAGGAAAAGAATTCTATTTCTTCATGAAGTCATGTAACGTAACAGCTGTCACAGCGATCAACTTGCCTAGCTAATGTTAGAAGTAACTTATAAAGAATGATATGGTTTATATTCTATAACCAAAAAGTCACATGACGTAAAGGGAAAAAGTTTAAGTTTACCTACGCAGATGATGTCTCCTTCACTCAAATGAATCCTGAAAATCTCCAGCAATAAGTATAGACTGACATTTATAGCATTCAGCAGACGCTCTTATTCACTTAATTACTTACATTTTTATATAAGAACCAGGGCAACACCCCGAGCCTTAGAGCTGTCCTCAACTCGTCACTCAAAGAAAGTGACAGAAGTGGTGGCTATTTATTTCAGGTACTATGACTCAGCTGAAATGCTCAGTTATATGAAATGGTTTGTATCTATGGAAATTCCTCTGCGCAGGCGAAACATTAATGACCTGTCTAACGAAACAAAACTCAGTGTACCTTCTCACTCAACTCACTATGTGAGGATACACACCGCCTCGGAGGCCATCCTCCCCCAAACCCCCCGGAAACAAAGAGGGCCTTTATGCCCGGTGGCCAAAAGTGCCACTGTGGGAAACGGGGCTGTTTTTCTCCTGCTGGCGTCTTTATTTAGGCCGGATCCCAGATGACTCCCTTCTCCCTCCCTGCATCACTGTATTACATAGAAGGAGGAATAATGGCTTTTACATCACCCTGGGTCAGTGTTTTCCATTCTAGTTGACATCCCAAACTCTGCCCTAGGTAGTGCACAACAGGAAGGCATTTGGGATTCAGCCTCACCAGTCAAGGTTATAAAGGGGCATGACGGGGGAGGTGATCAGGGGATTCTCAGAGACAAATGGTCGTAGGCGCAGATGCAAAAAAGAGTCGCAATTAGCGCGCGGGTGTCAGCTTTTGAACATTGCCATGCAACATCTGGAGAGCTCGAGCGACATGCAGATGCGCAGTTCATGTAACATGCAAAGGCATCAAGGTTTCCTCAAGGTGCAAAGCTTTTACAATGTGTCCATAGTCAACAGCCGCGGTGTGTGTGTGTGTGTGTGTGTAACATGTTACCATGCTGACTCCAACATGTTCCGACGCCGGCTACGTAACGCACGCGCAACGCATGATCCCGCGCGCCGGACACGCGCGCGCCCCTCCCTCATTCCATCAGATTACACCATCCTGGCTGCATCCGACATAGTGAACTACATAGTGAGCAGAGCCTATTCCAGACGAAAATTTGGGATGCGACCCATGAAGGACAGCCGCGTTTGCCGCACCGCACCGCATGCACCGAACCTGAACCTGCAACTGTCACAAAACACTACAAACAGAATAATAACTGCACGTTATTCCTACCAAGCAAGAAGTCACAAACTGTTTGTTTGTTTTTTTCGCGTGAGAGATGCAGAAGATGCCGCACAGTGTTAAAAACAGTTACCTCCCAAAAAAAACCAAACGGTCTCAGCTATGAGGAAGCGGCGGCTGCGCCATGCGTTTAGCTCGGACTCGGGCTCTGATCCTACCTCTTTGCGCTCTCACCGGGGATGAGGATGATGATGATGATGGAGGTGACGGCGGTAATGAGGCACGCGGACTTTTTGCTGCATTGACTCAGCGCTCTCCAGCGCTGTACCACGTGACCCCCGCGCTGCGCCGCTCAGGGATGGCCATCACGACTCACTCACAGAACCGACTCTCACAAACAAATCCGAACCGAATCGTTTGATTCACCTAGTGATCTAAAGCATCACTCGGGAAAAAAATAAATAAAACATGAGGCTGTTTTAGTTTTGAGAAAGGCCTAGTAATCTGACTGTGCTTTATATAAAATCACAACATATATTTCTCCATCCCTCCATCTAGGAGCCTCTGTAGTCCACTAGGCACCGTAGAGGCCAATGGTCTTTACCATCGTATTTATTCCCATCTTACGATTATGGTAGGAATTTACACACTATGAGCAATTTGGGAACACCGGTTAGCCTAATCTGCATGTCTTTGGAGTGTGGGAGAAAACCGGAGTACCCTGATGAAACCCACCAAGTACGGGAAGAACATGCAAACTCTATACACACAGACCGGAGGTCGGAATCGAACCCTCAACCCTTGAGGTGCAATTCATTCATCCTTTTTCATCTTTTTCTACCAATTCAATTAAATTTTATTTGTATAGCGCTTTTACGATTGTGTAAAGCTGCTTTGCGACAATGACAGTCATAAGAATTATGGATGTTTGTATGAAATATGAATGTGTATGAATCAAAATGATCAGATTGTCCCTGATGAGCAAGCCAAGTGTGACGGAAACCACTTATCCCGTACAGGGTCGCAAGGGGGCCTGGAGCCAATCCCAAGACACTTTGGGCACAACGCCAATCCGGACAAATTTTGGGACCAATCCAATCCTTTACAATCTGTGTAAATCTTTTGCAGGGAACACACATATACACTACGGCCAATTTGGGAACGCTAATTAGCTGCATGTCTTTGGACTGTGAGAGGAAACCGGAGTACCCAAGGCGGGTGTGTGTGTGTGTGTGTGTGTGTGTGTGTGTGTGTGTATATATATAAAATATGTATACATACTACAAATTTTTTTTGAAGGAACATAATACTACAAATTGCTGCCATAATTAAATTCAAGTTTTAAAAAAGCGCATAGATAACAACTGTTGATGTGTGTATCTATTTTGAGCCCCATGGGTGTGCGTGTGTGTATGTACTTGTTTTTGTGTGTGCCCTATGATGCATTGGCATACCTCACCTCATGCCCAAAGTCTCCCGGGACAGGATCCAGGCTCCCACATCTTCCATATAGAAGATTCATTTCTGACTTTATATATGGACGTTAACACTTTCATCAGGGAGGACAAAAGTACAATGTTTGTTGTTTATCTTATGTTTCTAATTAATAACATTTTATTTGTCACATTGCATTGTGTCTTTGTAGATTTAGAGAAAGCGTACGACAGGGTGCCGAGAGAGGAGCTGTGGTGTTGTATGAGGAA
>JAQMYG010000005.1:4056438-4084201 GCA_030014215.1 Clariallabes teugelsi
TGCCAGGCAGGAGGTCTAGAGGAAGACCAAAGAGGAGATTTATGGATGCAGTGAGAGAGGACATGAAGTTAGTTGGAATGAGAGAAGAGGATGCAGAGGAGAGGGCAGATGATTCGCTGTGGCGACCCCTGAAAGGGAACAGCCGAAAGACAAAGAAGAAGAAGATGCATATCAGGCCATGCATATTGGCTAAAAAATCTCATACTGGGGAGTTAAATCTCATCTCCAGTCTGTGCTGTGTTGTGTGTGTCTAGTTTGTCTCCACGTATGCTAGTTTTACCCACAGTCCAAAGACATCCATTGTAGGCTAACGTTCATGTCCAAATTGCACAAAGTGTACGACTGGGTGTGTGAGTGTGGAAGTGTCTTCTGTCTTGTGCCCCAATTTCCAGAAAAAATATGAAATGGGTGAGTTTCTGACTTTATATTGATCTTTATACTTTCATAGAGGACAAAAAGTTCAGTGTCTAACTTATGCTAATTCTTTATCTACATAAATTAAGAAAAGGTTTTGTCTGTACATTGGTCAAAACTCACTCTTTTAATTATATCTTTATGTTTTATACATTGGAGGACCTGAAACCAGTCACAGAGAAATTTTTTTCTGTATGTTTGTATGTACAGTACAGTATGTATGTCTGTTCAGTCAGATTTTATCACAGAATCATGCAAAACTGGCTAGATTTAATTTAATTTGATTTAATTTAATTTAATTTAACTGGATAGATTTAATTTAATGAAACTTTTCCAGTCCTTAGGTATTCGCCCAAAGTTAAACCTGTGCCATAATTCAAATCAAAATGTTGAATAGAAGGAAAGTTATCGACCAATGGATAGAATTTTATGAAACTTTTGCGGTACTTGGATATCTACCTGAAGTTTAACCTGCACCACAAGTGAAATCGAAAATGTTGAGTAAAAGTGATGCTATGAACAGTTATATGTGCCGGATTTAATAATCTACTTTAAAAAAGCTACTAAAGCGTTACTTGCTCAATGTAAACAAACACTCGCACCAATAGATATTAATTAGAACAGCTAAACTGAATATTTGTACTGATATTAGTTGCTAAAATAACAGCACTGAAGTGGTATAAGTGAATTTTAACACACTGCAGTCATTTTAAGACAAAACTTCATTTTTCTCCAATCTACTTTTTCCATTTCTCATCTGTGATTCACTCTCCGAATACCGAACAGGGAGTGTATTTGACTGACGACGAAAGAAGTACAACTTAGTGTAAACAAGGCGTAAGATATTCAAGTGGACAGAGTGACAGAAAGTTCTGCCGCACAGAAAGACAGACAGACATGTACAGTATGTAGGCTTCAACCTGAAATAATATCACTGATTACCTTAAAGCTCATCAGATTATTTTTAAGTTTTACCCTTTTATCTATAGGTGGCATGGCCGCGTAGTGGTTACCACTGTCGCCTTGCACCTCCAGGCTCTTGATTCTGTGTGTATGCAGTTCGCATGTTCTCCCTGTGCTTGGTGGGTTTCCTCTGGCTTCCACGGTTTCCTCCCACAGTCCAAAGACATGCAGATTAGGTGAATTGGTGTTCCCAAATTGCCTGTAGTGTGTGAATGAGAGTGTAAATGTGTGTGTACTGTATGTGTGTTCCCTGTGATGTATTGGCACTTGTCCAGGGTGTTCCTTGCTAAGTGTCCTGGGATAGGCCCCCTGCAACCCTCTATACAGTATAAAGTGGTATATATGACGGCCTTTTAACTATTTCTACAGACTCTTTAACCGCCATGCTAGTGTTTTATTTATATATTTATATAAAACGAGTCGCTCATCATCATCATGATCATCACCACCACAGCTGGAAAGCACTGTGCGTTTTGTCTTTTAGCCCAGTCCTGCTCAGGAACCAGAGTTAAAGCCTGTGTTTGAGCCGCGGCACCAGGACTCGGTTTAATAAGCCGTAAACAGCAAGTTCAGAAACTCCAACCCAAAACAGGGAGGAGGAAGTGTTTAAAGTCTAACTTCATTTCCGCTCACATCTGTATCCTTTCCAGGAAACACAGCCTGAACAACCACTACTATAAAACACACACACACACACACACACACACACACATACAGTTTACTAACTGAGTGAACTAAACACACTGCGTCCTAAACCACAACCTACTCCAGGACTGAACAGTAGTGATTAGTCCAGCTCGGCGCGGTTTGGGTCGCAGCCCACAGTCTGACACACAGCGACTCCGAGTCGCATCACAGAGAAACTAAAGCGGAACGTAACCAAGTGACCGTTAAAGCGTTTCGTTACCTGCTGCGATGTCATCCGTTATTTCTTCTTTATCAAACATTGTATCCTCGTAGGAGGGGTTTGATCTTTAAAAAATTTAAAAAATCAAGAAAAGATCACCGGACCCCACTTTCCACTTTGAACACAGCAGCAACTCATTGAGTGTTTTTTGTTTGTTTGTTTGTTTGTTTCTTCTTTATTTCTTCCTGTGTTTTAAAGTCCTGCTTGAGATTTTAAATGCGACTCTTTTTTTTTTATTTTACTATTAAACCACACATTCAAAATAGTTCCAGACCGGACAGCAGGCTTGTTTTTTGCCGACTTTCCCTCCTTCTCTCTCTCTCTCTCTCCTTCTCTCTCTCTTTGCTCTGGATATCTGGCACTTTGAAGAGAGGAAGTGTGGACTCGCCGTCCCGCCCCTCACGCGACCCTCCCGGTGCTCCACTGACCTAATGAGGGTTTAATCTGCGCAAATCGAGCGCAGCCACACTGGACCAGGCGAACATCTGTACTGCATAGTGTAGAGGCGGGAAACATGATACTTAACCCTTAAAATAAAACAACAACAATAAAAACAGCTAATTTACATATGGCAGGATTAACTCTGCTTAATTTTCATCATATAATCACCAGGAAAAAAATGTCATTTAGTGAGCACACACACACACACACACACACACACGCTCACAACTCTGGTCCATGTTCTAAGAGTTTATATTGTTTCCCTGATCCCAACTCAATCACGGGATGTTAATTTTATCCCTGTCTTTAATGCTAATACACCGATCAGCCATACCTTTATGACCATCCATCCAGGAACCTCTGTACTCCAACTAGGGAATCTGGAGGCCAATGGTGAAACATTTCAATTTTACAATCGTGGTGCAACCTACGGTCAACACTCATACACACATTCACACACTACAGGCAATTTACTGGAACTCCAATTAGCCTAACCTGCATGTCTTTGGACTGTGGGAGGAAACCCACCAAGCACTGTGAGAACACATCCCCAAACTCCATGCACACAGATCCCGAGGCAGGAATCGAACCCCGACCCTGGAGGTGCAAGGCGACAGTGCTAACCAACATTATGCCCAGCTGCCTAATATTGAGTCGGTCCCCCTTTTGCCACCATAACAGCGATGCATTGTGTGTTCTGACACCTTTCTTTCACAACCTTTCATTCTCAGCATTAATCTTTTCCTCAATTTGATCCTATTGAATCGCTCCCCATGTGCATCAGTGAGCCTTGGCCATCCATGAACATGTCGCCAG
The DNA here is from genome assembly GCA_030014215.1 of Clariallabes teugelsi. NCBI lineage: Eukaryota > Metazoa > Chordata > Actinopteri > Siluriformes > Clariidae > Clariallabes > Clariallabes teugelsi. Next base: position 4,059,980 of record JAQMYG010000005.1, read on the forward strand.
TTCACCGGTTTTCCTTCCTTGGATCACTTTTGGTACGTCCTGAGCAAGGCAGACCGGGAACATCCCACTAGAACTGCAGATTTGGAGTTGCTCTGACCCAGTCCTCTAGCCATCAAAATCTGGCTCTTCTCACAGTAGCTACTGTACATTTTCAGTAACTCTTTACAATGCCGGCTGGAAGTTAAGCCTGAACCTTGAACCTTTTTTTCCTGAAGTTGATGTGTTGGAAGCAGGAAAAATGGGCAAGTTTCCTCATTTGGGAGATACCAGTTAGTGCTCACTGTGTGCTATATAGTCAAAAAGTGCATTTAAATAAAAGTACATTCATGTTACGTAGCATAAAGTCCGCTCTGTTGAGGTTACCAAATATTAACTGATGGAGACTTGGTTATAAATTTTTATTTAATATTTTACAAATACAGTTTCTACCTTAAGTGGCAAAGTGGCTTAGTGGGTAGCACTGTCTCCTTCCACCTCCAGGGTCTGGGTTCAATTCCCAGCCAGATTCGATTCCTGCCTCTGTGTGCATGGAGTTTGCATTTTCACCCTGTACTTGGTGGGATTACAGTCCAAAGACATGCAGATTAGGATCATTCATGTTCCCAAATTGCCCATAGTGTGTGAATGAGTGTGTGTGCACTACAGTGGATTGTCACCCCATCCAGGGTGTACCTCTGCCTCATTCCCTAAGCTTCCTGGGATAGGCTCCAGGCCGCCCATAACCCTGTGTACAAGATTAAGTGGTATAGATAATGAGTGAGTGAGTTTCTACCTTTTGTACAGCAACGTTCCAGTGCATAAGGGATATTTTCATAACTGGGGCGCCATTGGAATTTGGGATATTTTTATTAAAAATACAGTATGCATAGAGAAGTAAAAGACATTTTAAGGTGTCCTTCACAACAACCTCTGTGCATGCTGCATATAAAAATGTCTTAAAGCCTAAATAAACACTATAAAATCTAAAGCATTTACAAAAAAGTATTTGGCCTGCCCCAATGTGCTGTAACGACACATAACCTTGAAATATAATAATTAAATTATTAATTAACAGTTATTATAATACTTTTGTGTTGAACACCTCATGCTTGAAACGCCATTTTTCACAAGTTTAGTTCACTTAACCCTTTCATGTCATGGGACAAATATTCTATTTTTAAAATTTTTTTTATGAAGTCCTGCTCCTGAAGTATAGCTCTTTTACCGAAATGATAAATGAATTAAAAATACATTTCAATAAACAATTCTAATACTCATTTATGGGTAAAAAGTAGCAGGAAATTTAGCAGGAACAACAACAAAAGGTTAAAAAGTGTATGTTACTGTATATGCAAGTTCTTTTTTTGTAAACTTGACTTAGTGATTGGAAAATGTGGGAATAACATCACATTTTCTTTTGGACACTTGGACAACACTGTAAAAAACACTTAAATATTCCTGTGTTGTTATATATGAGGGGTGTTCGAGTCAAACCGGGAGTTCTGAATGAGCAGAATAACAGAACCCGCTATATAACCCGCTGCTACACTAATGTACTTATCTCAGTGATTCACTAGTGCTTGGAGAACATCAAGGTGGAAAGTTTTCTCAGTACACCGGAGCCGTGATCGAACTGCCTGCTTCACGTCTGAAATGCTGGCCTCCCAGGAACTCCTTTAATGACCCAAACATTGTCTTGGAGTGAGGTCAGGACTGGACGGGGGATGTGGCGATAACTCTCAGCCGAGGTCCTGTAATGTGCAAGTGGAGCTGGTGTGTACAGTTCCCACAGACAGATTTGTCTCCTCCACATGTTATCTTGTCGATTTTCAGGGATTCTCCACTCGCTGAATGTTCACAGGAGCGACTGCATTCATCTCATTTATCTACACACCTTCAGCAAAGATGCAACTGGTCATTGCATTAGAGAGATGACGAGACCAGAGATGTCCAGAGAGGATAAGACACTATAAGTCAGCTTTTTACTCCATCTAGTGGTCACTTCTAACCTGACCCTCTTTGTAAGACCCTTGACTTAGCAGAGGAACAAAACAGGAACAGAGAATTTCAACAAAGTGGTCAAACCTGCTACCGTACATAAGCCAGAGTCCGGGACATGATTAGTCCTACTGAGGTCTGTCCATACTGCTAACGTGTCCCGCAACATACTGAAGTATAACTGATGTTGAACGCAGTACTTAGCTCTCAGCATGACTCAACTTATAAACAATTATAAATAATTAAATTAACAAGTTACCACTGAGCCACAGTGCTGCCATGTTTAAAGCTTATGTCCTGAAATATGCACATAGGATATTTTAACACCTCACCTGTGTTTTCAAATGTCTTTTATATTTACATTACATATATATTAGTAAAAACAACATTATATAACGTAACTCAGATATCACCCAATTATGGAATCCACCTTTATGGAGATTACAATATTCTTTAAAAATAATGGTTAAATTCTAGGGTATGAAAACATTCTAAGCGAACTTAATTTCCAGAATTCCAGGAACGAATAGTGACAACAAAATAAAACATTTTGATTAGAAAGTTTTGGAGGTCAGTCTTCCAAACGAATGTATAGTACTGTATACACACACGTCCAAGTGATGCTTTTTCAGACTTGAAATCAATGCTGTGAATAATATAGTGCTATATATGGCTCGGAGCGAGGTCAGGAGTGTACGGGGGATGTGGCAATAACTCCCAGTCGAGTGCCTGTAATGTGCAAGTGGTGTACTGTAGGTGAATGATTGTGTGTACAGTTCACACAGATAGATGCATCTCTTCTGCATGTTGGCGACAAGTTATTCATCAATATACAAGGATCAGGCGTTCCACTCACTGAATGTTCACAGGAACGATTGCAGTGAGCTCCGAACCGCTTCGGCCGGGATTGTCATTCATGAACGCGTGGCCTTCTTAAATCTTAAAAATTACAGATACATAATAAGACATAATGTACATCATAGGAACACAGTTGTTCTTTTAAAGCTACTTAGACCGATACACTAAACTTAGATTAAAAGAAGAAAAAAACAAAAAGAGGCACAAAAGATGTACTCTTAATTGTAGCACCCTATAAACAAGACAATGCACAGTTTATTACCTTTATTTCTAAGAGTTTATTGATTGATTGATTGATTGATATTTTCCTGGTTTGTGTTTGTCACGTCCTAGCAGGTAGCATCAGGCAATAATAGTTTCTACATTGTACAAGCTAATATACAGCTGTAAGACTAGACATCTGAAATAAAAATAATTTCTCTAAACAGACGTGTGTTACGCATGCTCTGTATGAATCGGGCCTTGCTGCAGCCCAGGTGGTGCCAGAAATCAGGAACTGGAGTCCACAAGGGGGGAGTGTGGATACAGAAAGCTGGAAACCGGCACCAGACTTGGATTTAAATTTTGATATTTGTTTCCCTTTATGAAGTTGGCAGGATTACGCATTTAAACGAGGAACAATAATCAGTGAAGAATTAATTCAACAATTTGGATGACTTGCTGGTTTTAGGCCTACGGTGAGAAAATAAATGAAATAATTGATAAATAACTCAAAGCAATGTTGTGCAAAATAATAGTGAAAAAATTACTCAAACAAAAACTTTTAATGTGGTTTAATTTTTATTGTTGGCTATATTGTAAAGCATATCATTTTGTCTATTTTTTCCCCTTCTTTTTCTAAAGGCAATTTCGATACCTGCTTTATCCTATAATGTATATCAAGTTACATATATTCCTGCAGGATATAAAAAGAGAATAAGTTCTTCCTAAAATGTTGAACTCTCTAACCAATCCACATATTTATTCTTGTTCTGCTGTCATGTGCTGGATGAGAGTTCGGATGAGTTTGGATGGATCAGTGTGGTTAGTGCTGTATAAACCAATAAATGCAAATCAATTTGGTCAAAATAATTTAATTTTCAATTATATAGACTGAAAGTCAGTTATGTCTTTTGTTCCAAAATGGAATTTAACTTTAATAATATTTTAAAAGACCAATATTGCATTATGATCAATGCATTGACATGTCATGTCATGTAGTAACCTACCTCTGCAGTTTTGTTGTTGTTGTTGAGATTTTAGGATTTTGCACAGATATTTTATCGACAATTACTAATCTGTTCATTCTTTTTGCTATGTTAGGCTAAAAGCCACAGTGTTGAATTAACACCAGATGGTCTTGAACAAACTCGAGGTGTTAATTCAGCACTTGGGATCTAACTGTTTGTTTAACACTGGAATCCATTGGGATCCTCCTTTCCTTAGTCACTTTGCCTTATATAGGCTATTAATAAAAATTCTTCAAAACTATACTGTATAATACTGTCCTGATGCAATCTTCGTAATCTTTTTTCTTTCCCTTTTTTTTTTTTTACCTAAAGCTTAAAGCTTAAAGGGGTTAAATGACACTTGCCACTTACTTTAGTGCTCTTCTCAGCAGGAGAATCGCACCTACTCATAATATGCAAAGGTCAAGGGTTTGCACTTGCACTCACGCATTAGCCAGATGGCCACAAGCGAAGAAGAATTCCGCACGCCGCGCTCGACCTGTCCGTGAACTCTCTTAAAGGGCTTAAAGCAGAGAGAGAGTGCCTGAAAAGCGACAACGGCCCAAAACATTCATTAAGAAAGTCTTAAGAGAGTGCTTTAGTCACGCTGCTAATCTTCTGGTTTTTATATGAGAGAGCAGCAGTTATGTTCAGGGCAAGCCTGCTCTCAGTCGACTCTATTCATGCTGAAGCGTATTTAAGTCGGCTACAATAATCTAATTAATGATATTAGGATTAATGTATGGGAGATTCGTGAAAAGTCAGTGGAAAAGACAAAAACAAGGTCGTATTCGTTCATTTCTTTTCCATACCGCTCATTCTGCGTGGGGTCACAGAGGGACTGAGGGAACTCAGGGCATGAGGTAGGGCACAAGCACACACACAGACAATCATACAGCCACTTTGGAAATCACCCTACAACACCAAGACGACCCAGAGTGAACCTGTGATGCAGAGGGAGACAATGACATCAGCGTGCACATCGACCAGAGGTGAGATTCAACTCACCTCCAACCCTTAAGGTGCGACATGACAGTGCCTACGTGCTGAGCCAACATGCCCTCCCATAAGGCCTTATTCTTAGTCAGGAATTCCTTAACAGACCATATAACAAATTCCACATATCAGTAGGCTGGTGTAGGATGAACATATTGAAAGTTATTCGGTATGCATTAACGATATGCATAAAAAGTTCAGTACTGAATGACAATTGTGTCGCAGTGTGTCTTATTAACTATGCATGTGTTTCTGGCTATATGCAATTACAGTGAGTGAAGAGGCGAAAATTCTTATTAAGACATTAACTTATTTAATGGAAGAATGGGTAGATGAATGAGTTTGGATTTGAATGAAAATCATTTGCAGACAGTCAGCAGGCATTCCTCCCCGAGCCCTCCTCACGCTGCAGCTGAGATGAAGCTGCTGGAGGTCTCGCATCCTCCTCCATTCATCAGACACCTGGCCAAGTTTGAAAACACGAGCGGACGAGCGCGAGCCTCCGGGCCAATTAAAAACCCGCTCGAACACTCCTGCGCGCATCTGGGCGCTTCAGGCTCGGGAGGAAAAAGCCGTGCTAATTAGGCCCAAACGGCGGCCTTTCTCTCCCTGCCGTGACCCGGTGCGACCCCGGGCTAAGCTGTTTAACGTTATTATCTGAGCACTTAAAACGCGTGAATGCAAATGCGCACACATTATATCCGCGAGCTGCTCGAGCGCGGGTCACAATGAGCGCGAAGGCGAATTAACATTAGCATTAACATCAACACGGCGCGGACGGGTGGCTAATTGTACGTTAGCTTTACTGACGAGGGGTGCAACAAGTGCGCTCTCGCTCTCGCTCGCTCTGTGTGTGTGTGTGTGTGCACAGCCTGTAAACACTCATTAAACTGCTTGCGCTTATTATTGTCTCTTATTCACTAGCAAACGAACTTTCACACCGTGTTCATTTGTGCTTTACGTATCAAAGAATTTAAACATTTCAGTCAGCTTATGAATTTCGATTCCTTAATTCATTTTTGTAACTAGTGACATACCCGGTAGCGTAAGCATGCAATGATTCAGTGTGCAGTTCAAATGAATAAAAATTTTATCAGATAATTCAGTGCATAATGCTTTAAAAATAATTTAGGCGACAAATGAACTGGGCGTGTCAGAGTCTCTTAATGAAATGAACGGTGTGTTGTTCAGCCTTCACATGAGCCAACCAATACAGAGGGATGTTGGTGCACATGGATGCTTTTACCAATGACTATTTATAACTCTTGTACCGGACCCCGCATTCTTCTTGACAGTCTTCAGTGAAGAATGTTCCGGAAATGTAAGTGAACATGTCGGTTTGTATAAACTAGTTGCTTAAATGTGTGTGCCAAGTTTAGTTTTATTTTCAAAGCAATTCTCAAATGCATTGTTTCATTTTAAAATAATGAAACAGTACATTTAACAATTTGAGGTTGTATAACCTACAGTATAGCATGCATTGCAGTTTACTGTGGCAGTGTATAGTTTCATAAATTGTTCACAATTACAGTCATGACCGGATGGTGGCGACTGTGTTTCAGCTCTAGTGCATCTTGGGGAGTTTACACATGCGTCACAAATCACGCAGGAGCATCCAGAGTCGTAAATCCTCTAACTTAAAAAAAAATAAAATAAAAAACAAAAACTATGCATAACAGTTACATTTTCCCTAAAATAATAATTTAAAAAGTGTGTCACAAATGAAGACTGCTCCTAAATCATTCTGATTAAAATGTAATCTGGCAGGTATAAAATATACTCTGTGTGTGTGTGTGTGTGTGTGTGTGTGTTTTGCTCCACCCTGTTTTTAGAAGTTAAAAAAAAAAAAAAAAACCTGCCCATGATATCAGTTATATCACTTATTCCTGTTTGCGCCGTTCAGACTGCGGTGCGTTTACTTCGCTCTGTTTTGTGCGATATTATTATATTATAAGAGCACAGGATCGTGGGCATGCGCACCAATAAGCGCGTGTACTCGAGTGACGACACTCCCTCCCGGTAACGTCCTGTCCCGGAGCGACTGACCTCCGTGTGAACCCCGTGAGCTCCAATCTGAGCAAACGCGGCTTACAACCAATAAACTCATACAGCATGTTTAGTTCATGTGAAGGTGCAAATAGATGCAGAAAAAAATATAGAAATAACGTATAAAGCTGGAAAATACAGTATTAATAATAATAGTAATAATAACAATAATAATAATAACAACACATATTTATTTACTTTAATAAATGTGTCTGTTACTAAGTTTAAACCATAAGGAGAGATAAACATTTTATGTTTTTAGATTTGTATTCCTGTAAGATTTTCTTTATTTTTGAAAATGTTGTGTTTTTTCCTTTTTTAATTTGAGTACTTAAAATACGTTTGCATTCGATATTAATCGCCTTATTCCAGTGTTCACCTGTCGCACACTCCTGTACTCAAGACAATAATGTAAAAACAAAACAAAATATCTTTAGTTAGTTGTATGCATATTACTGCATGCATGTTTTATATTATCTTAAGTAATCTAATATTTTGAAGAAGGTAAACACAGGACTAAATAAAGTATTTTTTTTAAAGTGACAAATGGAGTGAAATGATCGTGACATTATAATTTCAACGTACGAGAAAATAGCAAACACTTAAAAAGAAAGAAAAAGAAAGCTCATATAGACTAGCGATTATTAATTTTTTTTTATTACTTCCCTCCAACATGGGGGACATTAAAACTTAAAAACTATTTATAAAATACAGTTTGTGCGTGTACACAAAACAGCCTGAAATTACAATCCAGTGTTGCTGAATGCATTTCGGGCTGAAACGGTGCATCTGAAGTGCATTTCATACACACCTTAGCATTTATTCCTGCATTGGTTATTTCAGATATCACATATTTCCAGATGTTCAGTAACACTAATAACACGTGTCCTAATATTATTTTGAAACAAACAGATAAATGGGATCAAATACCAGAATAATTAAATAAAATTTTGTTTTTACGTATTATTATTATATTATTATTTTATATAATTAAATAAAATTCATTTATATAATTAAATAAAATTTCTTAATAAAAAATAAATAAAATGTAAAAACAATTTTTATAGCCTAATAATTTAAAACAACAACAAAACAAACAAACAAACAAAAACAAATGCTATTTGTATTTAAAAAAATTATTAAAAGTTTGATGAGAGAGGTGGTGTGTATCATCAAAGTAAAAGTAAAGACAGCTCGCGCGCGTTGGGGCCTCTCCGCGTGCTTATCAGCGTCTTAGGAATTAAAATTATATTATCTTATAATTATAGTAACTTAATTATATTGTTTCATACTATTGACACTGTTTGCAGTGATTTACAAATATTGAAAAAAATACAAAAGTATTTAAAAATGCATTTTAATAATTATAACAATATTCTCAGTCAATATCTTTGACTCAATTTATTCTCAGTAATTAATCTCAGTCGTGGGCTAATAAAATTTGTCCATATGAGGAAATAAAAACTTGAAACTGAAAACTATGAAATCAATCAATCAAACAATCTATCAATCTATCTATCTATTTATCTATCTGAAATCTGAATTCGGTCTATTCATTCATTTCAATGTGCTTTTCGTTAGTGTGGATATTTGTCCTTCCTTTACATCGGGATTGTATTGAAAGCAGATTCAGATTGAACGCCACAGGCTCAAGGTCACTAAAAATCTGCGTCTGGTCTGAAATTATGTTATTTTTTTCTGCCTTGAAGTAAATAATATTCAACAAAAATTAAACTTCAATATTTATGAATTATTTTATACTTAGCCTATATAACTTTCTCGCCGTTTCGTATTTTCATTTCTTAAAAAATAGTTATATTTCTTTTTTGTGTTTATTTGAATGATCTAAAGATCAACCAAGCAGTTCTTTAATAAATCGGATAAATCAGAGCGAGATCTGTATCTGACCAGGACATGAACTTAACACGCACACACGCAGCACGGCGGATCGCAGCTCATCTGCAGAGCCATGGACTTTAACTAAAGTCGTGTTTAAGGAGGAGAGACACGATGAGCTCAGGCAGCCATAGCGGGATCACACAGCACGTGACCCCAAAATAATATAATAAACCTGTTAACGAGTTATAATAAATGTATTTTAATTAGGAAAAAAAACATATTTAAAATATATGATGTATTTAATGGATTAATGCAAAAACAAATGCTTGCTGTAATGGATGTAGGCTTTATGCGCACACAGTGTGGGATGTTACCATTGTACTATTTTGTTGTTAATAATTTGATAAATTGAATCGAAGCCTATATTTGGCCACAGAAAATAATAATAATAATAATAATAATAATAATATTAATAATAGTAATTTGCTTTAATTGTAATTAATAATTATTATTTTAGTATTATTGTTATTATTATGAATATAATGTAGCTTGTCGATAGAATAACTAAAAGCACTGCTTATATCATTTGCATTTAGATGATTAGCATTTATGTAATTAATTTTAGCTACTTTTGCGTCCCTAATAATTATTAGCCATCACATTTATAGTTAAGAGTTGCTGTGTGCCAGTCTACTCAGCTACATGCAATGAATTCCAGCAGTTTCTGAACAGAATTCAAAGGATTACAAAAATATTTTATGCCCTGTTTTATTATTTCCTGCGCTCAATTTAATTAACATATATCATATAATACACATATTTCTTAATTGTAATTATATCAAAAAACTTGGACAGGTTTTTAATAAAGTGTATTTATATAGAACATGCTTTTTATGTAATAAATAAAAATATGCAAAAAATATTTCAATGGAAATATTATTTAAAGCGTGTATAATAGTTAAAGAAATCGCATATTTATCACCTCAATGTTTATATTAACTGGGGAAAAAAATGTAATGAACCTAGATTTTAGTTAAACGAGCACGCGACGGGGTTTTTGTTTAGAAATGTTTGAACACATTGATTAAGAGGAAGCCATGGAAACCAATCAGAGAGCGATTACACAGAGCGCGTTGCTATGGAAACAACGCGCGCGCAAAAAAAAAAGAAAGAAAAAAATAATTAAATAGGCTAATTAAAGTCTTGAATGACACATAGTTGCTCGTGCACTTATAGATGACCTTATATGGACTCTATATAAGAGAGCTATTATCAGTAACCAGTGTATATGAATATTATATGTTATTTATAAATAAAATAGAACAAACAAACAAACAAAACAAACGGCTGTACGGTATAAGACTACAGTAGTATTTCGACTTATTATATTCAAACATTCGGTCTGACACTAAATCTCGCGATATTACAGAAGAATGTATGTGAGCAGTGCTGTGACGTGACCATAATCTCGCGATGTTACAGTCAGCGTTGCCGAGCAACCACAGTACATAAACGGCACTTCCTACACCGAGGGCTGGATGTAAACCGAGCTTATTAAAACAAAACACACACACACAGCAGCAAAATGTCATTTAAAGACTTTGTGAGCTCCAAAAGCAAAATATGCAAAGAGGATAAAGAGTTTTATGAGTTGAAGAACAAAGCAGCGGAGTTTTACCGTGCAAACGGCATTCCTCAGAAGCTAGAAACTGTCCTCAATGAGATGTTTTTTGCCAAGCCGAATGATCTTTATGGATCTCTGGTAACGTTATGCCTGGAAGTCTGTTTGTCTAAGCTGGTTAATGAAGTCGTGTTAACGATTTGAATTAGCATTTATCTGTGGCATCAATCAGAAATTCTAATTAAATCTAATTAGAAATAATTACAAATAATTTAATTGCCTAGAGAGTGACACGTAAAGATTAATGAGAAACTGCTTGGTGCTTTCCACTGAACTTATTTCCCAGTACAGATCAGGTCGAGATCCAGGAGTGTAAATGTAAGTGTCAGTAAGTGTATATTTTAATAGAATGGTTCCAAAAGTATCCATAATTAGAGGAAATATACATAAAACACAATGTATAATAATAATAATAATAATAATAATACTTTTAGCCATCATAACTGATTACTTTTTTAAAGGTAATAAAAATAAAAAAAAAGCTATAATAGAAATGTTTTGTCTATACAATTGGTCAGACCCGAATTCAGTCTCAGAAAATATTCTGTCTGTCTGTCCAGAATTTAATGACAGTACTTAGGTGTGTGCCTGAAGTTAAACCTGTGTCATATATTAAATAAAAAATTTTAATAGAAGAAAAGTTATGAGCAGATATGTGCCTGATTAGAAACTGCAAGTTTGGACAGCATACTGCACATGCATCAAACTGAAACTGAAATTGACCGCTAGACAGAATTTAATGAACCTTTTGCAGTACTTAGAAGTTTAACCTGCACCATAATTAAAATCAAAATGGTGAATAAAAGTGATGTTATGGACAGTTATGTGGCAGATTTAATTATCAAATTTTAAATAAGCTATAATACTAATAAGTTACTCGCTCAATGTAAACAAACAATAGATATTAATTAGAAAATATAAACTGAATATTTTTTCACTGCTGAAATAACAGTGCTGGAGCGGTATAAATAAAGTTTAACACACTGTGATCGTTTTAAGATGAAATTCTTTATCTGATCTACTTTTTCAATTTCTCATCTGTGATTTACTCTCCGATTACTGATGAAAGAAGTACAACTTACTGTAAATAAGGTGTAAGATATTCAATTTTACAAAATTAGATTTCTTTGTATTAATAAGTTAGACAGAGAGTTCTGCCGTACAGACAGACAGACATGTACGTGGGCTTCAACCTGAAATAATAATATCACTAATTACATTAAAGCTCATCAGATTATTTTTAGGTTTAACCTTTAAACGATTTTTACAAACTCTAACCGTCAACGATGTGTACTTACTCTAGTTTAATATAAAAATACACATGAAAACGTTTTGGTGAACATTTTGCTTAAATGTTCCTCTTAAAAGAATCCGCTAACAATGGATATGCCCTGTAGTTACGGCTGCAAAAATCTAAAAGATTCTGTCTTAAATAAATACAGTGTAAACAAATCCCAAACTTTTCCTGTAGGTGCTAATCCGACTTGGTTTACTTCATACAAATATGTTAAGGATCACTATTTCTGGTATTTCATGAACAAACACCCATCTTCAGACCATGATAGCGTGATCATTGTGTCAAGCCATGGACTTAATCTACTCACAAGCTCTATGCTTAATCAGAGCTTGTGTAACAATGAGTAAATTAGTTAATTTGTACTGATCTGTACTTTTCTATGTCAGGCAAACTACTTCTCCAGCTTTTCACACACACCCTTGATTAGTGCAGTGGTGGGCAGGGAGGTGTATGATGGCAGGGCGGAAGCGGCCTTACAGGTGGATGTTTACTGCATCGTCAGGAATGAGGAGAAGGTACAGTAGGCTGATAGGCAGAGAGATGAGATTTTTTTCCTAAGTGTTTTCCATGCTTTGAATGGGAATATGATAAAGCAAATGATAGTGATTACTTGTGTTTTATTCAGTTTGTCGGTAATGCAGTGGTTACTGGTGTGTATGGCAATGACACGGAGACAGGGACTGTGGTCGCCAATGGTAACCAACATCAAGCGTCTGTAAGGGTGGCGATGGAGTGGATCAGAGATGAGCTGAACTCCATGTTGCATGGGTTTAACCCCGCCCACCAAATACACCTGGACAAACTGCTTAGGTAGACACACTCACCCCTCACCCCTCACCCCCACCCAACCTACACACACAAAAAAATGTGTGAAAAGAATTTAGGATGATCTTTTGGGTGTGTCTTGCAGTGATTTCTACATGGCCCGTTATCTTGAGGACCAAGAAGTTCGTAACAGTGAAGAGAAAGTAGATGAAGAGGTGAAGACTGGAACAACACCTGAAAGCACGACGCCTCATGTACCCGAATCAGGCAAAAACAAGAAGGGGGGAGAGAAAGGTAGAGTGAAGATAAACACAAGCTCTAGCACTGGTGTTAATGCTGTTGTAGGGGTATTGATTCTGTTTGTATTGGTGTTGATGCTGTTGAATTGACATTGACTATTATCGTGCTGTTTTGTTTCCAGGTAAGAAAGGCGGCGCCCCAGAGAAGCCACTCCCTCCTCCTGAGAAGCCGGAGCCCGTGTTGCCGGGGGCGATGGTAGTAGGCGCTCTGTCGATGGCAGCAGCCAAATCTGCAGCGAGTCTCACATCCATGCCCCTGTATAAACACATCCTCAACATCAGAGACCCACAGGTTAGCACACACTGACACACACATGTACTGTACATGCACACACACAGTAAAGTTCAAAATTATTAACAAGGATTTCAGTCCAGTTTTACATGAAGTACACATTTTAAAGCTCTGCTCTGGAAGAGCAACACAATCGGAACACACCTAGCTACTTAAGGCCTGAATTAAATTATTGGCACCCTGTATAAGCATGCACAAAAATGGTACAGTATATCAAACCAATAACATGTAATGAGGGACACCAACCCCAGTGGAAAGCAGCATCACCAAGGTGAGAGCAACTACACAGATTAGCATAACATCAGTGTGACAAAGAAATCAGAGGAGGACATTTTGAAATTCAATCTCACACGGCAGGTTAAGTTTAGATTAAGGTTTATACCGAACTGTAGAAGAGAAGGCAGAGGAGAATGCTGATTGGGTATGATGATTGATATGGCTACCATATGAAAAAATTATGATTGTGTATTGCTTATCATTTGGCCCACATTCCTACCTCCTTTTTATTCTCCGTCTCTCTCTCTCTTTGTTGTTCTCTTTATTTCTACACCTCTACTGTAATTGTATTTTCTTCTTCTCTTTTCCACTGATCTTTCTCAGGTGCTAAAAGTGTTCATGCCCGTGCCGCTGGTGTCGGTGTTAAGTTGTGGAAAAGCGTCAACTGGAAAGCTCAACCTGCTTGAGGAGGTCATCCTGCTGCCGACTGTACCACACAAATTCAGAGAGGTACACACACACACACACACTCAGATGAATGCTGTACACACTTCTGTTATTACAGTTTTTATTGTATTAGTTCATTTTCTATTTGCTATCATTGTTTTCAATGATCCTCTTTAGCTTTTACAAATTAAATATTGATTTTAGTTTTAGTCATTTTCTTTCACTTCTGCTCTCGTGTCTCATCGTTTCGACTCAGGAGAGGGTCTATCGGCCTATCAGATAGCTCTACAACCGTTTGTGCAATAATAATCATAATAATCATAACAGCCCAGATTCACGGTCAGCTATTTCCTTCATTTCAAAATAACCATACGTCCTTTTGAAATCCTTTCGACCTTTAACCTTGCTTCTACTTACATAGTCCATGAATATGTGAGCAGGTTGTGTTTGTCCTTGAATTACTCAAGGGATCATTCAATGCTGTATAGCTGTACTGTATGTATTTAAATGTGTTTAGATCATTGAGACGTGCCGTGATGTTCAGAGAGAGATAAAGAGAATAGCTGCTGCAACAGTGGGGAAGTCAGGGGTGAGTTTTTTAGTTTTGGTGAAATAAAAAAAAGCTTAGAGAAAATCCAGTGATGTATAAATGAATCCAGTATCAACAAACTGCAGTCGAAGATCTTAATTAATGCCTCTCTTTCTTTCTTTCTTCCGCTCTGTCTCAGCCTATGTTAGCGGGGGTTTCAGAAGGTGGCGCTATTCAGCTCGGGGTGGACAACGCAGAACAAGCCCTGGATCTGTTGATGGAGGCGTGCTCGAACCTTGGCCTGCCGATCGGCACAGAGCTCCGGCTGGTGATAAACTGCGCTGCTCATTCACTCATCGACTATGTAAGTGTAAGCAGATTCAACGGTCAATAAATAAATAGATCTTTAAAACATGCTGTTAACAGAGGGAAGTTTTACTTAGGGACATTTTGGACAGTGTCTCCAGGGTCAGCAAATTATAATATAAAACTTTTAAATATTACAAAATTGTGGTTGTCAAGGGTCAAGGGAAATATTCCCACATGTTCTTATGCTTGTTGGGTTTCATCCCACAGTCCAAAGACACACATCAAATTAATTGGGATTCTAAAATTGCCTGTGTGTATGTCCCTTGTGATGGATTGGCACCCTGTACAGGATGTACCCCCGCCTCGAAGTCTCCTGGGATAATCTCCAGGCCCCCCATCACCCTGTATACCGGATAAAGCAGTATAGACGAAAAAAGAAGGGACTAACTTGTTTTCTGGGTTTTCCACAACATGTAGCTGTGTAGCTCTAAACTAGTAAAGCGTATGATGTGTGGTTCAGCTACTGTTGAATTGGAATGAAACACCTGTAGGAACTGTTGACTTGAGAGTAGAGAACCAAGACGGGTCTGAGGTATTTTTGGAGGTCAGTCATACACATTTGGTGCGTGATTTCATAACTTAACTAATTAGCACCAAAATGATTAAATAAAAAAAAAAGCTCTCCTATCACAATCACGTTTCAGGTATGAATAGTTAAACTTCTTGATTCCCTACAATTGTAAGACTGGGTCCTTGAGTAGTACAGTACATACTGTGTAAGTGAATTCATACTAAAAATCTTTAATGTTTCCCAGCTCTTATCAGATCATCTGAGTTGACATTAGATATTCTGTTTGTTTTTTTTTGTGTGTGTGTACCAAAGTCCAAAGGAAAGTATGAGGTGATGACAGGGACTCTGAAGTCACCGGATGAGCTGGTGGACATGTTTGTGGGTCTGATCAGTAAATATCCAGCTATCACGGCCCTTATTGACCCCTTCAGGAAAGAGGTAACATTCACTTACAGAATACTTCATATATATCTACTGTATATATTTTGTATATAGTTTCTCAAATAGCAAGGTTATACATTGACTGGGTAAAAAAACAAAAAAAAAAAAACAGGCACGCAATCTAAGATTTCATTCTGTCAACATGAGCTTTGATTATTCAATGTGGTGGTCAGTTTCTGTATGAAAATGTTTCCTCAGGCTCCCAGAACCAAGTCTTAGAATATATATGTCTGTACTATCAGGGAAGAAAAACTCCATAGATGTGATAACCTGGTCATTCAGTACATTCAGGTCGTCAGCTGACTTCATTTTATTGCCACATAACGTTGCTGCAACCCCAGATCATATAACTGCCTCCAGAGGCTTGTACAGTGGGCACTATGCATGATGGGTGCATCGCTTCATGTGCTGATCTTCTTACCCTGACACGCCCATCACTCTGGAATAGGCTCAATCTGGACTCATCAGGTCACATGACCTTTTTCCATTGCTACGCCTTTTTTTTTACTAACAAGTGGTAGCGCAGGTTTTTACTGTTTTTTTTTTTTTTTTTAGCATGGAACTTCAAGTGTTTAAGTAATCCTCATTCACAATTTTTTTCTGACCACGTTTCTTCCACAAAGTTGACAGTTCAGCACTATCCTTCCAGGTGTTGAAAAGTTCTTAACTCATTCCAGTAATTTCAAATCTCCTTAGTTGTTTTCTTTGCTTTATGGAGCCCAATAATTTGACCCATATGAACTTTTTTTTCATATGGAACACAGTGCAGTCCAGTAAGGGATAAGGGATTAGAGACTGTACAGAAAAAAAATCAGGTCTTACAGAGAGCTTTTCTTTATGGGAAAATAAAATCAGTTTTCTTTCTGGTAGCAAAATCTGGCAAACTGGAGTTCATTTGCCATATAATTTATCGATATAAATTAATAAAAATAAAAAAAAACTCTATAAAATCAAATCTGACAACCCTTCTCCTCTCTCTTTGTACAGGACGTGGAAGAATGGCAGAAGCTGAGCTCTCTTATTGGCCAGACTTGCTGCCTAATCGCAGATGCTGCCTACAGGCACTGCCCTCGCTGGAAGGAGGCCAAGCCCCTCCCCCCAGGGGTCACATGGGTCACTTTTAGGCACAGAAATGAGATGACGCTCACTGATCTCCTAAATGTTGTTACAGAGCATACAGGTAGACGCCAGATCCTGATCCCAGTCTGATGAATTCCAAAGGGATTTATTTACTTGGTTAAATAAAAGCATGTTGCTTTCTCCATGCATCTGCAGAAGTTTACTTTTTTAATTTTAAGTTGCACAAACGAGAAGTTATTACTTTCAATTTGAGGACAAAGAAATGAAAGATGTGTCCTAATACAAACGTCTTAACACAAACGTCTGGCAGAGCAAGATGTCTTTACTGTATATAGTGACTGTCTGGTCAGGGTTGCTAAAACAAGATTACTAATATTTTCTTTACATTTCGAGACATAAAATAAAATAAATACACCACTCACAGATAAAAGGAAAAAATATTAACTGCATGAGTGGGATGCAGAAGCTTTGGTATAGATATTATACTGAAAAGAAAATGAAATAGGTTTTCCAGGCAGCTGTACTGCGAATTAATATGTCAGGTTAAATGCATCATGGGGTTACAAATTCAGATTCAAGAGTGGTCAAAAGCTACACACACGCTTGTGCACGGACGTATGCACATACACATTCTCAACAGCAGCTGTTAAACAGCTCACACTTACTGAGCTAAACACACATGACTTGCATATCCACAGCATGAATAACTCTCATGGCCACAGTACTGGGAGAGAAGCAGTGAGAGAAAAAGACACTGAAAGAAAAAGAAGACATTTTAATAGACATTAGCTCACTGAAAAGCTTACGAAGGACAGAGAGAGAGAGTGTGAGAGAGAGAGAGAGAGAGAGCTATTGAATGCATTATGCAAACAGAGACCTTCATCTAAATGTATCATACAAAGGAAACATGCATGTATGTGGCTACAGGCTACAATATACCTTTTGTACCTCAGTGATGGTGAAACACCCCAGGGTTCAATTAAATCTGACTCCTAAAACAATCTAAAACAGTCACCTCGACAGTCTAACAAAGCTACAAACGCCTAGCGAGCATTGAAAATTTAATTATGAAGACCAGACTTTACCTCTAAAATATTACTAGAAAATGCGGGAAAACAGAATTTTCAAATGCCCCGTTCCTGCGAATTTTTGCCTTAAGAACTGAAGTTTTGCAAAGAATTTGCCTCGGCATGCAAAGCATTTTCGGCATACGAGCGACTGAACCGGTCGCTCGTATTTCTTGTTGGCGATCAAACTTGTTTGAGTGATTGGAAAGCCCAGTGAAGCGAGTTTAAAAAATTTTTTGGTGGTATTTTTTTCGCATTTTTGTTCAAGATTTAGTGAAGACATAGCACAAGAATTTTAGTTTGGTTTTTAAAGCAGCCGGTGCCAAGAGAAATCATAAATTAAGGTTAAGTGAGGTTTAATGTCTATTTATTTATTTCATATTTTACGTTATTTTGTAAATGTTTTTATTGTTTTTATATGCAAAAACATGATTATAGTGTTGGATATTGGTGATATCAGTAATATTTTTGGATGGATGGAACGGATTATCTGCGTTTACATTATTTCTTATGGGAAAATGTGTTTCACAATAAGAAAATCCACCTTAAGAACTCGCCTCCGGGAATAGATTAAATTCGTATGCGATTAACGGATGCAATTAATTATGCACTAGACGGTTAGGCCACGCCCACTCAGGCAGTTTCTCAAAGCATTATCATCTTAACTAGGACATAGAGAGCGTCCAATGCGATGCTCAGAATGCTTTCGGGAAACTCAGTTTAAAAAAAAGAATAACCTTTTCTTGTAAGCTTTACTTTGCAACACTCCGGTATTAATAATATGATACTCAAATGTGGTTTTATACAAACGGATAAGACATTTCCCACCATTTCTCTGGATATACTGTATATTAGTGCGTGTGTGTTTGTGTGTTTTGCAGAAGGAGAGGCGATTCTAGCCGTGAGCAGTGAGGAGATTGGTGATGAGTCGATCATAGATGTGGTGAGACGTTCTCTCACTCTTTCCATGTGTGTTTTTGTACAAAGAATGTTTAAAACATTAAGGGATTTCATCAGTATTTACGTTGCATATATGTAACTTGTTAAGTAACAGTGATTGTGTGTGTGTGTGTAGGCTGTAGGCCTAGGTGTATCCTTTATTAAACTGGGTGGGCTGGCTGGAGGGGGAAGAATGAACAAGTACAACCGTTTACACAGGATAGAGCAGGAGCTGGAGGAACAGGGCATTCTGGGTAAGAACATATCTCGCACACACACACAGTTAGAACGTTAAGACATTAAAATATGTTATTTATCACTGACACCCTTTTGGATGAGCAGTGCATTCTGGTTACAGATTCTGGGTATTACCAGTTTTCCACACAAATATTTTAGCGAAAGCAATTTGTCAAGCATCCACACACATTTCGCAAAATTGTCTTAAGCAAAATTTATGCATAGTGTTTGTGTGTAAGTGCTCAGGGCATCGGTGACTCAGTGGTCGGGTTCTCGCCTGCTTTGCGGAGGCCTTGGGTTTGAGTGCCAGTCAACGCCCCACACCCACACCTAGCCACACTGGGGTTGCAGGGCACCTTTAGGGCAAGAGCACTTGCTTTTGACATTTTTTCCTGAAATATCAGAACTATTAGGTACATAGCGTGAAGGATGACTTCCTTGTTCTCTTGTTCTCTTTGTGTTTGTGGGCAGCTTGCAAACCAGCTAGGTGCATACTATTCAATTTATTCAATTTTATTTGTATAGCGCTTTTAACAATTGTCATTGTCGCAAAGCAGAACAGTACTACAACCTGCTGTAAAAATTATAAATAAAAATTATGTAAATGCTGGCAAGAGGGGAAGCGGGGCAGGGGGCGATCACTCCTAGACATGGTACGAATCGATTGTGAATAGTGTGAAAGCAGCCTTAGTGCCAGTTCTACGCCCAGATAAAAATGGGAGCATTGTATCAGGAAAGACTTCTGGCACAAAGCCTGTGCCAATAATAATGTGTGGACATGGCGATTTTGCTGAGACTCACAGTGGGGAGATGCAGAAAGAAAAACAACTTGTGTGTGCTCAGGAAAAAAAAAGAAAAAATTCAAAAAGCAACAAAACTCCCAATCAGTTGTCTGCAAAAGTTCCTCATGACTTTTATACTACTTTTGCACTATATTTGAACAAAGGTACTGTTCTATTATTTTCATGGCAACAATGTGAATACAGTAAGTTGTGTTAATCAGGTATTTTTTGTAGCTCTTTTCTTCCCTACAAACCCCTAAAGTCAATGTTGCTTGGATCCTGACTGAAGAAACAAAACTTGCCATCTTCCATTTTTCTCCTTAAGTCTTTGTTCAGAATGACGTTAGAGGAAATACATGAGTGAATAAAACCATGGAGAGAACTGAAGGGACCTGTTTGTGTTTTTACTCAGCAGGGATGCGGGAGGTGAAGCTGCCAAGCGTCAGCAATCCCGAGGAAGAGGAGGAGGAGTTAGAGGAAACGGAACAGGTGACCTGATAACGCAGGCCAAGTTCCAACTTCATCAACATGCTGTAAGAAAATTTTTTTTTTCCTGGATTGTTTTTGTATGCCAATTTTAATTAGCTGTTTAAATATGTAATTTGAAATAAAATACATTGTTATTCACAGTATAAATGTGTCATACAACATAAAAAAAAATCATTCTGTAATTTTATTATCACACACAACATTCAGGGTCCTTCTCTTTAAAATACACACTGCCGGGCCAAACTCTAAAGTCGCCATTTCAGAGAGGGTCGAATTATTGGGCTGCATCAAGCAAAGAGAACAACTAAGGAGATTTAAAATTACTGGAACTGAGATAAGAAGCTTTAACACATTTTCAAAACCTGGAGGGATAGCGCTGAAGTGTCAACTTTGTGGAAGAAATGTGGTCGGAAATAAATAATAAATGAGAGTTGTGTTTAATAGTGAATAGTAAAAGCATTTCCAAACACAAACACAACAATGTAATACGAACTCACAGCACTGGGACTAAACAGCTGTGTCTCCATAGGAAAACCACTTGTTAGTGAGACCCATCAGAGAAAAAGGCTTCAGTTTTCTACAGAGCATAAAGATCAGACTTTGGAGTGATGGAAAAAGGTCATGTGACCTGATGAGTCCAGATTGAGCCTATTCCAGAGTGATGGGCGTGTCAGGGTAAGAAGGGAAGCGCATGAAGTAATGCACCCATCATGCATAGTGTCCACTGTACAAGCCTCTGGAGACACTGTTATGATCTGTGGTTGCTTCAGTCGCTCAGGTCTAGACTCAGTAACATTATGTGGCAATAAAATGAAGTCAGCTGACGACCTGAATGTACTGAATGACCAGGTTATCATATCTATGGAAGTTTTTTTCTCTGATGGCACGAGGTATATTCCAGGACTCAAGAGTGTGAAAGAGTGGTTCCAAGAAAATGAGGAATTATTTTTATACATGAACTGGACACCACAGTGTGTGTGTGGGTGTGTGTGTGTGTGTGTGCTAAAGCTAAAGGTGACTGAATGAAATCCTAGAGTGTGCGATTGTATTATTATTTTTTGGCCAGGCAGTGTTCAGTTTATAGTAAACTTACCAATTTTATACTTCTTTTTCAGTGACAAAGACTTTGATTAACAATGAATTATTTCTAATTCTAAATAAAATGTATAAATACAAGTATCACCCTTTTTGTTTTACCGTTCCTTGAGTAGCTGAGCACAGTGTGTCTTTGTGTGTTTATTATTCAGTCTGTTTCATCAGTCTGTCTCTGTTCCAAAAGGTCCTACAAGATGAAAAGAGAGAGAGAGAGAGAGAGAGAGAGACATACAGTATTATAAATCAACTTAAGGACACTTTCATTTCATTCATGGCACTAATTTAGTTCAAGACATTTCTCAGCTAAATCTCAGTGAAGGTCAAAATTACCACGAAAATGATTTCAGATATTCAAAATGTTTTCACTTACAATTCAAAGTTTAAGGAGAGGTGATGCAATCTGTGTATAATGTCTGAATAAACGTCTTTGGATGAGACACGCATAAGGAAAAAGTTGTTTAAAAGCTGTTCTTATGAACTCATATTCGGAATTTTGAGCAATATATGATACAAAACCTCTTTCTTGTTATTTATATGTTCAGGAAGCTTTTGCAGTGTTCGTGTGTCATCAGGCTGGGACTGAGCGCAACCTTCACAGAGCTTAATGTAATATCTAAAAATGTCAAATTAAATCTAAATGTCTTTGGCTGAGAATGTTTTCAAGATGATGTTTATTGACACCCCAACATCTGGCCTTAGACATCCATTATCAGTGAGTTTTGAGTAAGCAGGTTTCCTTTTCACAGGAAAACATATTGAAATTTGGCTTTAGTACAGTAATTACTCATTTGCTTCCAACATGGGAAATAATAATTAGGCTGCATAAAACACCCCAGTCAATTTAAGGAACCTTTTTTAGATTTAATTCACCTGCAAATCACTTAAGAATCTTATTGGGATGCAACTGAAACGATTTTCCTGATTTCTGGTGATCTCTAGTTTATTTGCCGTTTTCACAGCATCATATGTTTTGGCAAACTGTTTGCAATTATAAATTCTATAAAATGATTTTTAAATTATAGAAATAATTTTTAAAGCATGTACCAGACTCCAAATAACATTGCATTTTTTTTTAAACCAATTAGTTTTTCCTTTTAATATTTGTATCAGATATCAGCAGCAATAATCTATCTATCTATCTATCTATCTATCTATCTCACTTACTATCACTTACTCAATATACTGTAAGTAGATGTAGTTGTCTAGTATTTTTTAGGACCCCCAAAAGACTTGAATAAATACCAAAAACGTGTAGATATGAAAATATTTAGCATTTTTGCAATAAATAATTTCAGATAAACTAGTCTTATGGATGTGACATGCCTGAATCACCCCCTCTACAAACTATATAAAAGACATGAAAATAACTTTATAGTCATTATGAAAAATTCTAACTATGAAATTATTAAATCAATAATTATTGCTGAAATGTTTTTACCTGGCATTTTTTTCAATCTTTCTTTTCTTCTTTGTAGTGTTCATGCCTTTTTGATACTCAGCACTGGAATTTACAAGTAAACGTTTAGTCAAAGAGCAGTAAGCAGGTGTATTTGCCTAGTATTTTTAGTCTATCACTACGGTTTGGTAAGAAGTCTATTAATCAAACCTATTTTCCCCCCTTGGTTAAAGTCAACCTTTGCATGGAATTTCCCTGCAAACAAACTCAACTAGGCTTCAGATAATTTTATACTTATTTCAGAGATTTAACAATAAAAAATTAATATAATTATTAATATTATTATTGTTATTATTATTATTGTGAAACTATGAGAAACACCAGTCATCACTAACAGCATGGTAAAAGATCCCGAATAAATTTGTAGAATGTGTCCATGTGCTTTCAAAATGGCAAAAGATTTTAATTCAAAATGAAAAGAAAAAAGTTTTTACATAAGTTTCATTTTTATTCTTTTTTATTTATTTATTTATTTTTAAGTATTTGTTACTGCCAGGAAAAATCATTAAGAACTAAGATAAAACAAACAAACAAACAAACATTAAAATAATTAGATTTTTTTCAATTTAGTTAAATGGGGGGAAAAATCAGCTGTGAATCTCTTTAGAGTGTCAGACATAGACTTGTGTACCAACATTACACTTCCTCTTCCGAATCCTTTCTGAATCACACACAGACACACAGACTTTTCTTTCTGTCTGTCCCTGAATGGAGACATTATTTAGGCAGCTCAAAAAGGGCGACTATAGTTTCCTCTGAGCTGGATCTGCTTGAGGATGTTGGTATGTGTCTGTCTCTGTCTGCATGTTTGAATGAGGCAGGAAAAAAAAGGGGAAAAAAGCACAGTTGTGTTACGACATTACAAAACACTTTGAGACTCCAAGCAGGGCTGCGCAGCTTTTCAGTAGGCGTTCGGATTGATTCTGCTTTAAGGTTTATGAATGAAAGACGTTTCGTATAAGCAAAGGTGTTAATACGAAAGAGACTTGCTGAGTTGTTTAGAGCTTGAGTTGTGATTTTTTTTTTTTTTGCCTACAGACCAGAGGTTGGCCGTCCAAACTTTGCTATGAAAAGGTAACAGCAGGAGAGAAAAAAAATAGACAGAAATACATAAATCCACTGGCAGCGCTTCAGGAGTGCTCTGATTCCCCGCCAGGCAATCATTCTGTTTGGAAAATAAACAAAAATGACTAACAAAATAGGCTAAATGAAGTGCTTCCTGAAAACAAACACACACACACACACACACACACACACACACACACACACACACACACACACACACACACACACTGTCTCTCTCTCT